>CM051496.1:31469415-31550337 GCA_028031935.1 Paedocypris micromegethes
AGTTAGAAAGAGAGAGATAAAAGAGAAACAGAGAGAGAGAAACAGAAAGAAAGTTATAGAGAGAGAGAGAGAGAAAGATAGTGTGAGGGTTTAAACTCAGTGTGGTCTACATTCAGTCATCACAGGACATGAAGTGAGAAGCCGCTCTCATCTGTTCATCTCCTGAACTGGCTGAAGTAAAACTTAACCGACTCAAACCCCGGAAGAGAGGAGACTTACATGAGACTGTCAACAGAATGTAAAGAAAGCGGAGGAAAGGTGTGGAATTACAGATAAAGTCAACAACTCAGACACTTCTACACACAGTCTCACAGACACTTCGACACAAACACTCGCTCTACAGGATCTGAGCAAGGTTGACGTTTGAGGTCGTTCCATTTTTGGGATTTGACAGGAAGGATTCTGATTTCTGACGATATTAAGGGTGTACTCACACTAGGCAATCCGTGCTTGGGTACAATCTTGAAGAACCTTTGAAGAACCTCACACTCACTTTACGTTTTTCTCTCTCTCTCCCTCCCTCCCTTTCACTCTCTCTCTTTGGATTATTTAGACCAGAGGTGGCCAACCAGTCAGACACTAAGAGCCACTTTATTTCTGTGTTAGAGCCACAACGAGCCACATCATACACACGGGCACACATAAACATCATCCAATCCATGAAACTAGTTAAAGAGCCGCATGAGGCTCAAGAGCCACTGGTTGGCCACCCCTGATTTAGACAGATGGTTTCTGTGTGACTCACTCTGCAGCTTGTCGAGGAGTTTGGAGCGCGACGTCGTCCCCTTTCCTTCCCACTCCGCTTTGGCTCGCAGGTCTTCAGAGTGACTGCACATCAAATACCTGCCAGAGAACAAGCCCTCCAGTTTAACAAACAATCTACATGTCCTTCCATTCTTCATGGGAAATCATTTTATTGTGGTTTTAAGAAACATGTTGAGACATATGCCATGTAGAAAATGTTAACATGAACCTATTAATAAAGTATCACATTTTAGCACCCCCTGGATTTTCAGGCACAAAATAAAAATTCCATTAATCAGTCCCTCCAGGATTTCGCGATCGCGCGAATTCACCAATTCACGCGAATTCAGCGAATCCCCGCGATTTTGTCGCGGCCCCGCAATTTCATCCATTCACCGCGAATTTACCGCGAATTCGGCCAATCCGTTTGGTCCGTCACAGCACGCAACAGTGTTTTCGCATAGATGGTCTTCATTATAGTGATGGGAAGTGCGGCTCTTTTCATAGATTCGGCTCTTTTGCCTCGTTTAACACTTTCAAACCCTCTCGGAGCAGTTTAGCGCGTGAACACACCACGTGATCTCAAACTCGCCGCGCGCACCCGAAGGTTTTCATTACCTGCCGTTCTGTTATAATCGCCGTAATCATTACAACCATCCAATGCCGTATATAATGCTAAAGCAGCATTTTTCAAGACTGAAGTAATGACACACTTCACTATTAAACTAATTGTGTGTTTCAGATATTTGCATCTTTTGATCATCCGATTAAAATTGCTTCACAAAATCATTTGATTAAAATGGATTTTTTCCTTGATAAGTCGATTACAATCTAACCAAATATGGATACTGTATCTGAATAAAGTTAATAAAATTATTATAAGTTATTGTAACAATTTAGAACATATTTATGGGCGGGGCCGCTAAGAAGGCAGAACATGACGTGATTGTTTAATGCGCATGCGCAGAGCACGAATTAGAAAAAATGAAAACAATTAGGAAGAACGAGTTAGGAAAAAAGTATCAAAAAATGATAGAACACCGGCTTTACTGATGCTATACACATGAATATCGCATGCAATTTATTGCAGAGCCCCAAATCTGTTTACTCTGTGTCTGATAAGTACATTTATTTTTGATGTAACGAAGGAGCCATTACTGGATTTCACCAGCTGCAAGAAAAATACATAGGCAACGTTTACCTGAAAGAAAAAAGAAAAATGCACTTTGTCTGATGGACAAATATAATTAATATTGCCAGAATATTTGAATTCCTGTGTTTTGGGGGAGTAAACTTGCAAAGAACACTAAACATAATCGGTAATGCAATTCTGTTGAGAAAAATCTGTCTAAAAAAAAATCGCAACTTTTCCCGCAACTTTTTGAAAAAGCTCCCACAACAAGGGCCGCAACAATCACAAAAAAGTCCCGCGAAATCCTGGAGGGACTGATTAATAGGCGAACTTAAGCACCTTTCTTGATGTTCCGACTTTCGAGAAAACCTACTACTTTTAACAATACTTATTTTACTTTTAACTTTAAAAAACAGCTCTATACAGACGGCGTACTTCAATTTATTTGCTATTGCTCCTGACTAAAAATACGAAAAAATGGGCGATTTTTATGCCCACATTTCAAATTGGCACATAAATATAAGTGTTTGAGCATCATACTCAGATCTGTCCTACCTGCTGCTATTAGACTCCACAATTTAAACTGGTGACTTGAACTGTGGTTCTGATGTGCAGCGCTAAAAGGTTTGTGTTTGTGTTCATTATGATGTGTGCAGTGTGTTATGGTTATATTTATATTTTGTGCAGTCTTATTTATGTTTATGTTAAAGTATGGATGCTTATTTGCCCATTTACTCTTCATATAGATGTTTTTATACACATATAATTGACTGCTGTTGTGACATGCAATTTCCCCACTGTGGAACAATTAAAGGCTTTTTCAGCTCAACTCAGCTCAGTGACATGAAGAATTAAGGCAGTTTTGTAAGGAAAAATGATCCGATACTAGGTGGAGCCTGATGAAGTGGCTGGTAAGTGTGTGTATTTATTTATTTTTAATATAGAAATGCACTTCAGACAAGTTTTTCCTATGAACTTGTGATGAAAAACATTTGAAATATCAGAAATAAAACTTTACCAAAGTCTGTAAAATACACTCAACTAAACCCCCTGATTTTTCCGGCACAAAATAAAAATTCAACATTTCTAGTTCAATTACGTTAATATTCTCTTAAAAATACAATTTTTTTCTTTATTTAACAAACCTAACTCGTATCATTTTGATATAGTTTTTTTTTTAATAATAGATAACAAAATGTCGATTCTAGTGGTTTATCCCCAAAACTTTATCCCCAAGGTTCTTTGCACCAGTTTGTGCATGCACAATGCAACTGCGGGAGACTTGTCAAGCTCTCCGTTTATCTGACGCTGTGTGAAGAGAACCGATGGAAAGGACTATTATCCCCTTTAGCAGACCAAACATTGTTCTTTGGATTTCCACATTGGACCTGTTTATTAGCGCTAAGCTAACCAGTCGTGGTTTGTAGCTTCTGTTTGTTGCAATATAAAATATTGTACTGTCTTTAGTTTCATTTTCCTTCTTTCAGTGTTATTCTGTCTGTTAAGTGTTCCGGCGTGTCTAATGATTCTTTATTTCTGTTATTGAGCCAGTAAAAGCTTCTACTGTAGCACGTCTGCCTACGGGCCATTGTTTAACTTTATATAGACGGACACGTGCGCCGCTGCATAAAGACGACATAAAGAGTTTTCATTTATTTGTGATTGTTTGAAAATTGGGGCTTATACTTACGCGCACATTTGAAATCGGTAATTATAAGCACCCCCCCTGAAACCTTTTGATATGTGACACGCGTTTGTTTGAAACAACAATTAAGAGTCAAATCATTCGATTATACACGGAGCAAAACGCGTTTGATAATAAACATGTACAAAAGTACAACTTAATGGGACATTTGTTGGGACTTGATGAGCGGAGAAGATTTACCCGCTGAGGATGTGGATTCGCTCGGTGTTGTACTTCAGAGGCGTGAGTTCAGCGCGCAGAACCTGCAGAGCTTCCAGAACCTTCCCGTCCTCCAGGTACTCCAGATACTTCTGCTGCAGGAGCAGGAACTTCATGCGCTGAGCAGGACACAGACGTGAGTGCTCGGACACTGAGGCTGGAGAAGCTGGAACTTACCACCACAGCGCTGGGCGAGTGCATCAGCGCCTTCAGCTCGTTCAGGTCGCTCTCCGCCTGTCACACAAACACCAGCCGGTGTCAATCATGATGGGTGGGGAACGTATTGTTTTGCCGGGGTGACAGGGCCTTCGCCGTGGCTGCTCCCGCCCTCTGGAACGCCCTTCCGCTTTACATTAGACAGGCCACATCTTTACCTGTTTTTAAGTCACTTTTAAAAACACATTTTTATGCTCTGGCTTTTAACTCTGTATGAGGTCCTGCATGTTTAGTGGGTTTTACTTGTTTTAGGCCGAGATTTTATTTACATTTTATTATTCTGTTATCAAACATTGTTTATGATTGTTTTATGTCCTTGTTGTACAGCACTTTGGTCGACCTTGGTTGTTTTTAAGTGTTATATAAATAAAGATGATTTGATTTGATTTGTATAAGTTACAGGTGTGACCCCACTATGATATAAATGTAAGATGTGTGTGTGCGTGTGTGTGTGTGTGTGCGCGCTTGCTCACACAAGATGCAGATCGCGATTGGGAAAACTAATATTAGTATCATATCACATGAACAGTTACGTTATTTATCAGACTACTAATTAACAGTAATAAAAACGAGGCCATTACTATAAACAATGATAACAATAAGATATCACAATACTATTCCAAAATAAGTAAAAACTATACAGTGATACCTATACACTATACACTTCCGAATGATTTGGTGAAAAAAAATTTCCACTAAGAATGTCGTCGAGAAAATATCGTCTCTTATAAATATCGTAACATCTTTCACTATACCATAGGCCAAATGTTGTAGCGACAAGAATGTTAAGCGGGTTTATTTTCTTACCACTAATATGCAGGGAGATCTTTTCAGTGAATCATGAAGTCCAGATGTCTAAAACCATTTTTTGTATTCTTCAAGCACGTCAGTAAACAAAAAAACACGTTTACCGATATCTTACTTTCGTCTCGCGCAGAACGTGCTGATGTCATATTTGTTAATGAAGCTGTGCTGTTTGGTTATGAAACTGCGACACCCGGTGGTGAGGAAAAGCAATGCAGGTGTATTTGTTAGACACAAAGAAATAAAGATTGCGAGTGAAACCAACCGCCGCGTTATTTTGCATTAACAACATTACAGAGAAGACGTTCAGAACAGTGTCTGTGCCGTTTCATTTTATTTACGCACAAAAGTACAACCCTGTGAGACGCTCTGCTAAAATCCTGGTAATATCGGTCAGGATGCGCTTTGTTCCGGCTACGTCACAGTTATCGCGAGATTATCGCGAGATTCAAGATAGTCGGTAGTAACATGTTTTTATCACAGTAACAGTATATTACGATATTTTATCATATTGTAGACTTTTTTTTTTTCAAATCTGGATAAATTATTGGATTAAAATTCAAAATGCGTCCGATTTTACGAAATTTACATTTTACGAAACCGCATTAGGCACAAATCATTTCGTAAAGAGAGGTACCACTGTATTAGTGTAACTGCAATCCATCAATCAATGTACAATACTGCCATCAAGTGGTCAATAAAGGACATTAAAGGACAGTTTCACGATGAACTCTATTCTATTCATTCAATCTTAAGAAGGGGAACATGAGGTAAAGTTACATTTTGATGTTTGTGCCTTTATATTTATAATCTTTATAGCATGGGTCAGACAAGACTGTTATCACATCACAGAACCCACAACCTTTAGCACCGCTCACACCGCTCTACTGAACGAGGGACTGTCCAGAAACATTTAGTTACGGAACAGTTGAGCATGACGACCGAGACTCACCTTCTCCCACTCGCCCTCCATCACGTGGTTGCGAAACTTGGTGGCGGCAGCATGTTCCAGTCGGCAGCCGGACTCCTGCATCAGCAGGTCCACGGTCTGACTGCAACAACACAACAGTTTCCAGTCACACTCATGCAGGATGTATGAAGACACGCGGAAAAAAATGCAAATCAGGGGATCAGACCCGTGTTCAACAATGTTGGGAGTGACGGGTTACAAAAGTTATGTGTTAACGTGACAAAGATAACGTGTTAACACACGTGATTCCTTTTAAGTGCCTAATCGCGTCAATTACTTTAAACGCCATTAATCACAGTAGCATTTTTTCATTTTCATGCTTTTTTCAGAAGCGATCATTGAGAAGATCATTGAGTTCAGGTGTTGTCACATAGGCGTAAAGTGTTTAAGTGACACTGATCTACTTTTCTCCCACTCAGCGAGCAACACAGACACAGTTCCATTTCAACTGCAAATAACTTGCTCTGTTCAAAAGCTTAGGATTCATACGGATTAGATAAACAGACAACACTGTATTTACTGTTATTTAGTGATAAGTGATAAGTATTTCTCAAGTTACAGTTCGTTTTCAGCTGACAAAGAGAAGGCAAAACACAAAACACAAGACAATACATTGCAAATTGAACAAAAACCATACTAACTTATTTTACAGTATTTAAACTGTTTTATTTAGTGTTGAGTTTACATTAATTTACATATTACGGCACGGTGGCGCAGTGGGTAGCGCAGTCGCCTCACGGCAAGGCGCAAGTTCCGATTGTGACTCGAACAGTGAGATTGATAGGCATTTAATCGTGATTAATTTGGTCAGGGAAGTACGATTAAGTAATTAATCAGTTAACAGCCCTAGTATTACAATAATACATTTTTGGTGTAATACAATACTAATTGCGTTTTCAGGAATGTATTACTTGCTACATGCTAAGTAACGCTTTATACCCTCAAGACAATAGATCAAAAATTTAATTCAGTAGTGGCCAAAAGTTTTGAGAATGACACAAATATTGGGAATTGTAAAATTTGCTGCTTAAATTTTCACAATAGTAATTTGCATATTTTGCACCTAAATCAACAATTTATAGGATCATCAAGAACTTCAAGGAAAGAAGTTAAGAAGGCTTCAGGGCGTCCAAGAAAGTCCAGCAAGTGCCAGGATCGTCTCCTAAAGAGGATTCAGCTGCGTGGAGTGCCACCAGTGCAGAGCTTGCTCGGGATGGCAGCAGGCAGGTGTGAGCGCATCTGCACGCAGAGTGAGGCCAAGACTTTTGGAAGATGGCTTGGTGTCAAGAAGGGAAGCAAGGAAGCCACTTCTCCCCCAGAAAAACATCAGGGACAGATTGATCTTCTGCAAAAAGTATGGCGAATGGCCTGCTGAGTACTGGGGCAAAGTCATGTTCTCCGATGAAGCCCCGTTCCGATTGTTTGGGGCATCTGGGAAAAGGCTTGACCGGAGAAGAAAAGGTGAGCGCTACCATCAGTCCTGTGTCATGCCAACAGTATGAAGCATCCTGACACCATTCATGTGTGAGGTTGCTTCTCATCCAAGGGAGTGGGCTCACTCACAATTTTGCCCAAAAACAGCCATGAACAAAGAATGGTACTAAAACACCCTCCAACAGCAATTTCGTTATCTGAGCCGCATTTTACATGCAATTTGTCCAATACGTGCCATGAGTTTGTGAATTCAGACAACCACTTTGTAACATGTTTTTATTACATTTATTAACATTAGTTTATCACATGTTACAAAGTGGTTGTTTAAATTGCCCATTGGCAATTGTTTATAAAGGTACAGTATATAATAATACAGCGGACAATCTCTCATGAACCGCCATCTTGAAATGACGTCACACAGACACGGAATGATGCCGCCCGGACCATATAGAGTGTAATACCCAGCGAGATTAGCGCACTTGCGTCGAATTTCTATCAGTTTGTTTGCAAGTTTTATGTGTGGAAATTTGCTTTGTGTTAGTGAGTTTGAAACTGCTTCAATTTCCCGCTGAGTAAGTGTGTGAGTGAGTGTGCACTCCTAGGTGCTCTAGGAGCTCCTGCCTATTTATACCAACGCTTGATGCGCAGAAGCCATTGTAGGAGAATACCAGCTCATTTTATATTTTGGATGCAATACATTTGAAACTAACCAGTACTTTTGTTGTTGTTTTTGGTTTATTTGATGTGCGTGATTATTAAACGACAATTTTTTACACTTCTTCAAATTCAAATCTCAAATTCTGGACTCTCATTCATAGCAAATTTTTGCAACTCGGGACGAAATTTTCGTGCCGATGCATTTCGTTACTTGGGTTTTTAGTAAGTATGCAAGTTTGTTTTTAGTAAGTTAGTTTAGTAAGTACATTCGTAACTCGGGGTACCAATGTATGTCTATAATAACTTAAAATTATGTTAATTTCTACTTCTGTAGTTATACAGACGTGTTCTGTAATACAGACGTAACGTTACAATTCTGTTACAAAAACATGAGACAGTAATATTGTAATGTAACGGATTACTTTTTTTTACAAACAGTAACAAGTAATGTGTTAAGTTTTACAATATCAAAGTGACTTACACAACACTGGTGTTCAAACGTAATCGTTCTAATGTGTTATAATCCATGTTGGCGACTTTCCTTTTGCTGTGACTAACTGATATTATCGTTGGTTTGTCTTTAGTAACACAATCGTTGCTTACTGAAGTGACAGTATGGCTGGAGAAAGAGCGCAAGAAAAACAAGAATAACAACTTGACAAGAACAGAAGCAGGTCGGCAGCAGGAGACCATGGAGACTCGAGGAAGAAACATCTTCATTTAAAAATAAGCGGTTTCGTCCCAGTCCGATTAATAGGAATACATTTTTATTTATTAATTTTCATTTTTTAATTATTTTTTTACTGTACCATTAACAACTGGCTCACAGAGAATAAGTGTAATGAAAATGTATCAAGTAAAGTACACTTCTCAAAGCTTTTGAAAGTTTAAAATCCCAAATTCTCTTACTATCTCTCCTGTTTATGATCCTTATAATTATGTTCTTGATGGTAAATCAGCGTCTTTTTCGCCATTTAAAGTGTTCCAAATTTGCACAATTTAAAAAATAAACAATTTTTTGTGCTTTTTTCCAAATACCACGATTGTGTTTATGCTGTAAAGTGACACCACAAAATCTGTTGTTTTTTTTCTGCAAGAATGACCTGATCTTGACAATAAAGTTAAACATTGTATGCTATATGAATTGCTAATGTATGAAACAGATGGTGTATGAGAAGCAGAAAGTATTCAGACACCTTAAAAATGTAATATTTTGTTATATTGCAAATATTTGCCGATAATAATAATTTAAGGTATTTCATTTGTCTACATTTTTGCAGATTTTTTCAAAAAACAGCAAAAGGTCAAACTGCAGCAGGTCTTGCAGTGACACTGTAATATGTAACTCATGGTTAATCCATGTCTTTCGATTCGTCTTTTTGATCGCCACTAGCTGGACTTGGTTGGGAAATTCACACACCTCACTGTAAAGTAAATCACGTAAAGTAAAGTGAGTGAGATGGATTTTAACCCATCCAGTGAAGTGAACACGCACAAACCAGGAGCAGTGGGCAGCCTAAACGGTGGCGCCAGTGGCATGTGGGGTTCAGTGTCTTGCCCAAGGACACTTAGTTAGGGATTCGAACCCGCAACCTCTAGGACACAAGTCCAACTCCCCTACCCCCTGCCAGTGGACCACAACCCAATTCTGATGTAATATGTAATATGGCTTCTTAATTTTATAAATCATATGAGCAGAGCGTCACGGGGTATTAATCATATGCAAAACATAGATAGGCGTTGACATCAGGACAAACAATGACACATAACAGGTCTCCATCCGATCTTCAGAGTACGAGAAGAAGGAGTATAATATTAATAAACACCTAATCACAAGCTCCTATAGTACAGATATTATCTTAGGTCAATTACAAATAGAATTTATACAAATGTCAGGAAAGTCAGCATTTCTTAGTAAGACCCGTTTCCCTTGACCCAAATTCAGGTCTCAGCTGAAGCAGCTTTAGTTGACACTCGTCATGGTGTCCTTCCTTGTCCAATATCATATCAGAAGAAACTCACGAGACTCGGAGGCATGACGTTTGGCATAATCATAAAAGTACGTAGGAATTGGAATATCATGAACTGACAGCGCAAAAGAGGGGAGCAAGTCACAAACATTGTGAACAACACAACGGCCTTCGTCCTTGGTCTGACCCAGACTGGTAAATCTGCATGAGTCAGGAATAACAATTTTCCTTAAAAATGATTTAAATATAAAACTATAGATTTCTTTGGATATTTAAAAATATAGATTTGAATACAAATTAACTCTCACAGGGACGGATCTGCCTAAGGTTACCAAAAAAAATCGGCCATGGGCGAGGTAAAGAAGAGCCCAAAGCGATGAAGTTGGGTCAGAGTTGTTCTGAAAACCAGGCACTGCTCATCACCAATCCCACAAAGTCTGGACAGTGCAGCATGGTGGTGGCAGCTTCGTACTGTGGCGGAGTTTTCAACACATGGATACCTCGGAACAACCTTCTGGACCTCGGACAGGACCGAAAGATCACATTCCAACAAGACATTGACCGTAAGTACACAAATAAAATAATGGCCGTGGGACTATTGTTGAACGGCCAAAGTCCTAATGACCAAAGCACAGTCAATCCCCAAACCAGCTATGAACAATTCTTGTGACGCAAATGACCTTGTGATGTAAATGTTTCTGTCAATAGGGGGCGCTGTGTGTGCACTAACGAGGAACAGTTAACTTTATTTAGCAAAAGGCTGCAGTTAAATAGAGAGATTTAATGGGGTCTGAAAGTTTTCTGCACTGTCCATCATGATGTCGGCTGGGCAAACAAACCAACAGACTTACAGGATTTAATTGTCAATCACCTCACAAAAAATAAACTATATTCTGTGTGTTCCGGAACATAACACTAGTTAACGGTGTTTTAATTGCACAAAAAATGTTGCGGATAAAAACAGTGGAACAAACATCAGACATGCAAGCACACACACGCATACATATGCGCGCAACGTGCACACACACACACACACACACACAGTATCGTCAGTGACTACATCACAAAACCCTGCAACACACAACTTCATCACTAAGCAACAAAAACACTATTGACACCAAGCACTGCTCTATTCACACACACACACAAACTGCAATTTAAAAATAAAAAAAAAAGAAATCACACACTGAAATTCTTCCACAAATGCTTCAATAAATCTCAGGATATATCAACAACACCACGGACAGGAAGATGAAGCATCATCACAGAAAAGAAACCCAAACTCAGCAAAAAAACAAACAAAAAAAAAAAACTCAATAACAACTGCACTAACAAAAACACCCGCCAGACGGTTTGTCAAAGAAACGCACAACTGATAATCATTCCGATTACTTCACGAAAGCACAACAACCACAGCACTTGCACAATAGTTTAAATCTACGATTAAATCCACAAAAGCAATCAAACAACTGACAGGGACGAAGCAAACACGACGGTTGTTATCAGAAGCCAGACCCGACACGAGCTCGTGACGTCACTAAATAGCAACAACACGTCGGCAGAAAACACTACTGAAACGTAAAGCACAAACACACGCAACTCACGTCACCGCACTGTTCTAAAACACACCGCCGCCACGCCATTAAAAGCACAAAAAGCCACCAGACGGTCGGTTTGCTAAAGAAACGCACAACTGACATCGTTCCGATGACGTCACGAAGCACAACAACTGCACTTGCACAATACAGACAATCGATAAAGCACGAGCAAACGACCGACGCCGTTTAAGTCCACACAGAGCAAAAAAATCAACCGTTAATCGCAACTGACAGGGACGAAACGAACACGACGGTTGTTATCAGAAGCCAGACGCGACACGAGCTCGTGACGTCACTAAGGAACAACAACAACAACAACAACAACAACAACACGACGACAAATGAACGACTGAAACGTCGTTTAAGCACAAACACACGCGTCTGACACGGGTGTCGAAAAGCATCGCCATCCAAGCCAGAGCGCGTCTAATCCCGCATAAGTGCGGTGATCCGGCCACTCACTTGAGTCCCAGACCGTGGAGATGTTGTCCGATGAGCCGGATGACGTCCTCGTCGCTCTGGGACAGTCGCTTCTTCTTCTTCATGCCGGTGTCCGACCCCGGGCTCTCGGTGGCCGGCAGACCGTTGGAGTGCACGGCTCCCGCGGCGGAGGACGACGCTGACTCTCCGTTCTGCTGTGGCTGTGGCTGCGGCTCCGGCTCCTGTCCGCCAGTGCCGTTGGCCTGCATGTTATGGAGCGCGTTCAGACCGGTCGGCTGGTTTTGTAGCGGGTGGGGGGTTGGGAAGGACGCCGCAGAGAGGCCCGTGATCCCGGCTGCAGACGCCCCGCGCTCTCCTGCTCGCTCCGCCGCCGAGCCTCGGCCTTTCTTCCGCGGGGGCGGCGAGGCGATGCTCCGCTGGTTCCCGAGTCGGTGGAGGAGCAGCAGCGGAGCGATGTCAAGAATCCCGGGGCCTCGCAGACGGAGTCTCGCCGCGGACACAGACACGGAAGCCGCTGCTCTGCGCTCGAGAGCTCTTGTTATTGTTTGTCACAGAACAGCTGCAAGTCGGTTACGGACGTCTTTGCGTGATGACGTCACCGGAAGCTCCGGGACAACCTTGAACACGCCAATGACTGACGCGTCAGCGTCACGTTTAGCGTGTTTACAAAAGCGCACGTTGAAAAATAACACCGACGTTCTTTGAATTGTGTGTAATTCAGAATTATGAAGGCTTTATGTTAATTGCCATACACGTCACCGTACTATAGTGCAGTGCTGTCAAAAGTAGTCACTTTTGTTACTTCATTAGAAGTAGAAATACTAGTCAAAAAGTACTTCTGTGAAAGTAAAAGTAAAATGCCCAATAGTCTACTAAAGTAAAAGTAGCGTTACTAATACTGATAAAACTACTTTTAAGTATAAAAAAGTAAAAGTAATGCAAGGAAAAAATAGCATTATAGAACAGTATTGTTCTAATTACATTGAAAATTAATGCATTTTATTACAAAGCTTCTGTGCAATCTGCGTGGCCTCAAGACACTAAATCAAACATGAAATGTTTTTCAGCGTTCACGTGAGCTTAGATCTCGGACAGCTTTATTACACTGAAAAAAAAATCTGTTGGATTTACATGAAATTATTATGGAAATCGGTTCCACATATTAAAGTTAAGTAAGCTTCAAATAAGAAATATTTGATAATTGTACTGAATTTTTATGAACTAAACTTACATGACATGTTTATGTAAATATAAAAGACATGTTTAAGGCTATTGTGTTAAAAAATATTGGTTTAAATAAACATGATTTTTTTTATTTTAATATAAAAGATACGTTTGAGGCTAATATGTTAAAAAATCTCATGTTGAACAAACATGATTTTTTCGTTTTTAATCTAGTACCTGGTTATTCATCCATCCATTATCTAAACTGCTTAGTTTTCAGTGTCTCTGTAGGCAACCAAGCTGTCAATGTTACTGTACTTCTTTTTTTTTTACCTTACATTGTGTCTTGACATAAAAAAAAGTACTTGCAGTGTTGCTCTCTTATACAAATCTAGCAAAATCAAGTCTTACACAACAAAGGTAAATTCAGCACCATACTTAACTCTAGATGATCAAAGCAAAATTTGTAACTGACATCATACCAACACAAACAAAAAATTTCTCGCAACAAAATTCAACTGTATTTAGTCATCTGGACAACATGCTGCTTAAAGAGTACATCAGATAACCTGTGTTCCTTTTAAAAGAACCACTTAAACAACTGAATTGACTATTAATTCCCCAATACCCTAATATTTAAATAAAAACTGTACAAACAAAAATAATATAAAACAGACCGTAACACAGTAGTGTGTATATTCTAAAATAAATATAAAAATGCACAACTTTAATAAACATCAACATACACATCATCTTAGAAGAACAAACTGAGAAGAGGCATTGTTTTACTCCTAAACAAATAAAAAATAATTTTTGCCTTCTTGATTTAATTTTAAAAAATGTTATTCTTTAAAGTTGTGTAATTGTTTTATAACTTAAATGTTAATAAATGATGACCAACATGACCTGAACAAAATAAACATTTATGTAATAAAAACAATAACACAACTTTAAAGAGTAAATTTTTTTTTTAAACACAAGCAGTGAATTGAAAAGTGCAGCAGTCCGTCTTTACAGACAGGTTACTTGGCCTTTGTTGGAGCGGATGTTTCTCTCAGGCTCCATGACCACTTTCTGTAGAACTTCAAATGTATAGTTCAAGTAGTTCAAGTTTCAAGCATACATCAGGCCAAACAACATTGCGGCAGCAAATGCAACGTTGTCCAGATCTTGTAGAATTGTCTGGTCTTCAAGAACAATGCCAATGTCCTCTGGGTTATCACCGCCATGAAGTCCCTGAGTGACATAAACTCCAACAGTGGTCTCCTCTGTAACACGTTGGACGACGTCTTTGTCTTCTACCTGCACAGTTAGAAAATTTGATAAAAAACATATAATAAATTAAACAGAAACTCTTGCTGTGTCATGGTCAAACATTGTGGGGAGAATGTACCATATTTACTTGCTTATAAGTCGATCCGCTTACAAGTCAACCGTCCCAGTTCAGCTGTCGGAGGAAAGAAAGGAGAGAAAAGTGAAAAGACAGAAATTAGTAGAAACCCAATATTTTGTTTAATATACAGTGAAGTCAATTCCGGTTATTTGGGGCCCACCGGGGTACTAAAGCGGCGCCGGGCACGCACCCCATTCCAAAATAAGACGAGAAGTAACCCTTAAAATAGCATCATTTTATTTTTTCACAACAACCTGTTCAGATGCTCTTTACTCCTATAGAAATGATAAAACTATCTAGTTACGTCTGTAACTCCGGTTCCCTGAGAGATGGGAACGGATGACACCACCGGTGGGGAACAACGTTTCCTGACAAAGCAATGAAGCAATAGAATGACGCAGTGATAACTGCAGCCAATGGCGTTGGAGCACCGCCCTGTGGGCGTGGCCTGCGAGCCCAAGCTGGTGCTCCAGCCGCCATTTCCTCAGTATGAGGAAATGGCGAACGACAGGAGAGCCACTCTATCCAACCATCGTTCCCTTGCGGCAACCTATGTGGTGTCATCCGTTCCCATCTCTCAGGGAACCGGAGTTACAGCCGTAACTAGATAGTTCCCTATCGAGCTGTCCACTACTGACACCACCGGTGGGGAACGCAATACAATCCCCGCCGCAAGGGAACCCGGCGCACCCGCCGACACAACGAAACCCCATGAGGGTCACACACACGGCCGGCACGTCACCAACAACGGGAACCCAGGTGACCTGGCCCTGTCGCTGCCCAGGCCCACCTAAGCAGAGTCCTCTCCTCCTCTTGCGACAACACATGTGGCGCAAAAAGGGACGACATCCAAGGTGTAAACCGTGCAAACGTCTCCACCGACGCCCAGCCGGCCGCCCTGCAATGTCCTGCAGCGACATCCCCTGTAGAAAGAGCCCGGACGCCCTCCGGACACTGTTGATTCTGCAAACCACACGCCTGCTTTATGGCACCAACAGTCCCCTGTGACAAAGCTGCTTCGACAGCGGGCCCCCTCCAAGACCAAGACCGAGACCGGTCTCACACCGTCGAGCGGCACAGGCTGAGAGAGAGAGGGACATGCCGCCGATTGTGCGTCTCATCCGGAGACTCAAGTACGAGGCTCATCATCAGCGCTCCGTGCACAGGAGGCGGAGCTGCTTCACCAACTCAACTGTACCCTCAGGGCGCGGCCGACGCGCGCACATAGCATACAAGCAGTTAGCACATGTCATATGTGACATAAACTCCGACACATACTTTCTCCGGAAAATATGACAACCCACCAATATACAAATGTATACCTTGAGGTACTCCAGCCGACGCCTTCCGCCGAAGCCAACCCTTATATGCGGCTTGATGGAAGTGTAATCTTGAAAACACCTTACAAATGCCAAGCACTCGAATTGATAGTACTATGCCCCCTACATGGGAACAACCCATCATGACCACTGGGAAGAACAGAATACCAGGACAATTCCTGACTGCCCAACAAGGCCGACGACCCACTAGTCCAGAGGCCATGCACCGAGTGCCGGCTGAGCGTGCGTCCCAGGTGGTGAACCTGAAGCAGGCCCTGGCGTTGTACAGATCTCCAGACCACGATCAGGAGAGAGATGCTCAGTGTACCATAAAAAACATACAGGGGAAAAACCTGTGCACACGCCCGAAGGAAAATGTCTCCTACAGCAACCTGTTATACTCAAAGCTAACAAGCAATAAGACAAGGACACATACTGTAAGCTTACGCACAGCATGCATAGAATTAATATGACGTCACATTGTACGACATAACAGATCTCGGACAATTTGTCTGTCGTGGTGCCCATCTCAGAAACTGCAGAAAAAGGGCAGAGTCATGCCAATTTCTTCTTGCTCCACCGACACAACAGTGTGTGAACTGAAAGAGTGGAAAACGTGTGCAAACTCAGCGTTTATCCCAAAACCAGTGCAGACACGCCGAGTGCAGAATACACATACAACACTGGAGAAAAACAAAACAGTGCGGTATGCCACAATGATTTAATGACGGTGTAAGCAACAATCATTTGATGTCATTATGCAACATATTCCATATGCATGACCAAACAATCATTGCAACCGGCCGAACTATCGGCGCACGGTCACAGCCCGTTGGACCAGCAATTGCCGCCGTGTTCTATCAGGCAAGTATAGAAACACGTCATTTAACACTGTAAAGCGCTTCCGATGGGGGAGAAACACAGCCTCGCCGATGCCGGATGCACAGAGCGCCAGTGAACACACGGATACCCTGCATTGCGCGCTATAGAGACCACGTCACTTCCGCACATAACAACGGAGCTTGCGCTGATTCGGCGCGCGTGCGCCCTGACACATGCGCGCGCCACCCACAGCACCGTTTCACGCGCTCCCTGAGGACAGTCGCGTAAGACATTAGCGACGTGCCGTTCATGAATAATTCAGTAACCATGAAAGGAAGCTTATATGGCTCGAGCTGGATGCGCCTCCTCAGAGAATACCCGCTCACCAGAGATAGGGCTTGTGTGGTCGGGACGAGCGCTTGCCACGCCCCCTCGTTGAATGATTCGCACACAATACACGCCTTCATGACACATGAATCAATCTCCCAACGAACAAGTCGCTGACAAATTATCCAAATTCGGGATGAACGAGACCCCTTGTTGAAGGTCCGCGTCACCATTGCCGAATGTTTATGTGTCTCTGGATGAAAATATCCCGCGTGAAGATACGTTATCATGCCATCGCCGAGCCGCGGCATGAGTAAAAGATCCGAGTCACTAAGAGTCGGCTCCTCCATACCACCGTGGGGCGCGAATCCGCTCGACCGCGAACCCCAGAAGATCCGTCTCTGCACCATTGATCATGACGTTGAGGTATGTGCCCTTAGAAACTGAAGGCGTCCCCAGGCTTCACGGGACGATGTCTGTCGACCCCTGAACGAGCGTCATTCACCAGAGGCTCATGAGAATAAAATAACGAAACACCAACACCGGCGTCGTTGCATTTCTTTAATGAATTTTGCACACACCCGCACGTGCTGAGTGCAAAACATACGTAGCGCCGGAATTACCGCGCCACACGCGCGGCCATTTCGCCTCTGGACGAGCGTCCTCCCAGGCGACGCTCGGCAACGAGAGGGAAGTAGCCGCTCACATGCGCTCCTCCGCGCTCTCCCATACGCCCCTGAGGCGTCGCCAGCGCGCTTGAGTGACGCGTTCACCTCCCAGACATCTGACGGCGCGGGCTTCTCCGGGTTAACGCCAGTTAGCGTAGGGAGCTCGAATCACACAACAAGAACATGTCCATGAAGCACACGCTTACTACAGCACATTTCAACACAGACCGGAGTCCGGGAACGATTTCTGCTCCCCAAGCGGGTCATTCAGCCCGTTGGAGACCTGGCAGTCTATCGGCGGTGTACAGGCCCGTTTAAGCCTCGGCCTTGACGCCGCAAGATCTGCATCAGGCCCTCCAGCTCTGCAAGCAATCCGCCGGCGCTCCTCACCTGCTGGATGTCCGCCACAGGAGCCGAAAAAGGGGAACGTGTGTATGTGCGCCTCCCGCAGCGTGTCGCGATAATCGCGCTCATGTGCCGCTTATGTGTGCGGCCTGACGAAGAGACCGTTCAACACTTACCCCCTCCGAAGAGAGACGGCTGACACCGAAGCTGTTTCCCAACATCTTTAATAAAACATTGCAACGCACTGAAGCACACATGCATTCACAGTGTTAAATAAAGTCGGTGGAACCGAAACGTCCCGCACGGCCACCAGAACACAGCGCCACTTCGCCGGGGCCGGTGGGGGCGTGTCGCGCTTCTCCGAGCGCAAGCAGCCGGCGCTGTTGATCGTCCCGCGACCATGGCTCCGCGCGCCCAATCGTAGACCTGGAGCGCCCCCTCTCGGCGGGACGAGGCTGCTGCCTGAGAAAACACTGTTGAATATACAGCCGAAGGTTTGGCCTTCTCTGGGCCGCATCCCCGCCCTCAATTATCGAGTCAGGCGCGCCGCCGAACAGGCTCTCGGGCCCAACGGCGCATCCAGCCCTGGGCGCCAGACCGGTCTTGCACCAGTCCATGCACGAGCTGGACGGCAGTTCCGGAGCCACCCCTTCGATGTTCGTGAGGGCCACTGCCTCGGTCGGGCACTCATCCAGGGCCTCGGACCCTGTCGCCGCGTGCCCATGAATACCCGAGTGGGATGCCGTCATCGTCCGACAATCGGGAAGCGCGGCCTGCAGCAGAGGAACAGGGGGACCTCACTCACCCGCTCCATCTGAGGCAACGGTCCGGCCCTCAGCCAGGACCTCGTCGGCGAGCACGCGGTCGGCACCTGGCGCCGCGTACTCAGGAAAAGAAACCGGGTGGGACGTCGTCGTCGTCGTCCGACAGCCGGGCAGCGCGGCCTGTAGCAGATGGAAAAAGGGGACCTCACTCACCCGCTTCATCTGAGGCAAGGGTCCGGTACTCAACCAGGACCTCGTCGGCGAGCACGCGGTCGGCACCTGGCGCCGCGTACTCAGGAAAAGCCGAGTGGGACGTCGCAGCCGCCGTCCGACAGTCGGGAAGCGTGGCCTGCAGCAATGGAAAAGGGGAAAACTCACTCACCCGCTCCATGCGAGGCAACGGTCCGGCACTCGGCCAGGACCTCGTCGGCGAGCACGCGGTCGGCATCTGGCGCCGCGTACTCAAGTAAGAACCCGGGTGGGACGTCGTCGTCGTCGTCCGACAGCCGGGCAGCGCGGGCTGGGCGCCGCGAGCTCAGGAAAAACCCCGGTTGAGACGTCGTCGTCCAACGATCAGGAAGCGCGGCCTGCAGCAGATGGAAAAGCACTACCGGCTCCATCTGAGGTAATCTCCCGCCAAAAACATCCGAGTCCCAAGAGCGAGACGTGGCTCCTTTGCCCGGCGCAAGGTAAGGGAAGAAAAGCCGGCCATCCGATGTTTTCCCGCTCCAAACTTCGCCATAGGGCGCCCACAGGCATCACTCGACAGTCACGACGCGCGGCGGATCTGTCGAGGGCCGGTGTAGCGTGACCGAGCCCTAGGCACGAGATGCACTACGCGCGGGTGCCGGCAGACTCAGGGCCCCGAGCACCGAACGCACCGCCGCCCACCGGGCTGAATTGTTCGCCCGCCGGGGACGAACGACTCCAGCCCGGTGCTACTGCTATCACTAGCCATACTCTAAGCGGCGGTAAAAACTATCAAAAAGACTATAAGACTAGTAAAGTCTAGGCTATGCTCAATTGCTCGTGAAGAAAATTGTACTGAGGAAATGGCGGCTGGAGCACCAGCTTGGGCTCGCAGGCCACGCCCACAGGGCGGTGCTCAACGCCATTGGCTGCGTCATTCTATTGCTTCATTGCTTTGTCAGGAAACGTTGTTCCCCACCGTGGTGTCAGTAGTGGACAGCTCGATAGGGAACTATTCAGACATTCTTGGTGGTAAAAGAAGCACAGAATCAAAGTAACCCTGTTTATTTAGGTTTGTATTAATCTATTCAAGTTATTGTTGTTTATGTTTAAGGTTTAATTTGTTATTGGTATGGTTGCATTACAATTTTAAAGATTTGTGGGAAAAGTGCCCTGCCCCTTTAAGAGAAATGCGGTTCTCCCGAACGCTGCCGACTCGTGTTTTGGGAATAAATACTACGTTTGAAATCCACCGTGTGAGTGTGACTCGTTCATTTGTGAAGCCCAACGCTTTTACCTTAATTTAAAGAGCTGAGCTGAGACGCGCGCCCGAGGAAGAGAGAGTGAGATGCACAGTTTGTGCACTAGCCGCATTGACACTAATCGAATCCATAAAGCCGCTTCTCCTCTCCGTCATTCTTTTGCAGACAAAGCTCGATGCGCAGGTGTGATGGACCGCGCACAAACCAATAGGGTGTCGGAATGATACGTGTTTATACGTCTTATCCAACCACAAACCACCGGAGTGATTTGTCTGGATGTTTTTTTTAATCAATTCAACACAGAAATAAAACTAACCGAAATGAAATCGCAGTAACGCGGCTGGTTTTGAAGAAGTAACAAATAGAAAGTACTGAGTTGCAGACATAACGTAAAGTGAGTCACGTGATGAAGGTGGTGGGTCACATGACAGGTGGAGATACTAATAAAGGTTACAGGTGTGCACTTTAATGGTGGTGGAGAGAGTGGGTGAACAGGGTGCGGTACTTTCCTTTAACCGCACAACACTCACAATTCATATGGACAAAATGTGGAGAAAAAGAAGAATTGGAAATTACAATAAAAACATCTAAACCACAAACGTGCGCGTTATCGAGGACCTCATTGCCCTAGATCAGCCTCTCAGCGGCGCCCCGGAAATGGCTGGAGTTTGGCCGCTACATTTAAGTTAAAGGAAAACGACCTGTGGATTATTTTGGAGTGCATTGCTGCAGGAGGGAAACCGAAACTAAGGCAAAGCTCGCGAGAAAGCAACACACCGGTAAGCCGCGGTCCAATTGTTAACAGCCGTGCGGTTTGGGATTCAACGCCGTTTGAATCGGACGCGCGCTGTGAATTCATTGGGGATAAAAGACCGACGGTGTTCTGGAGTTTGCTGCTGCGAACTGTTTGCAAGACGGCACGGAAATCGCTTTCGTGTTGATTCGCAGAGATTATATTGAGACACTTCTGGTTACCCGAAATGAGTGCGGATGACGTCACCGTGCTTGAAATGGAACGGGCAATACAAAAGGCAGAAGTTTCACCGAATCCATAAGACGACATCAATCCCAACGACAGTGTGTCTAATGGAGGACGCAAATCAAATACATCAATGCAAAGTGCAACGTTTTATCAAAAATCAAGATTGTTATCGACATCATCTGTCCGGATCAAAGCAGAAGCAGAGTTGGCTGCATTAAAAACAAGACAAAGACAAATGAAGGAAATACATGAATTGGAGCTTCAAGAAGAAGAAATTAAAAAACGGAAAGAAGAACTCACATTGGAAAGTGAGATTGAAGTTCAAATGGCCAAACAGAACGTGCTGGAATCTCATAGGGATATGAGAAGTCGCGCTGCCATCTCGGATCGAAAAGAATCAGAAGAACAACCATTGCAACAGTCTCATCTAATCATGTGGAACTTACCTGATCAGCAAGTACAAATGCTAACAGATCCGGTGTTCGGGGAAATCCAGGATGTTCACAGAACCATACACGCAAATCAAAATAAACCAAAATCATTTCCACATTCAGCAATTAAACAACCATGCTTTGCTATGAACATTTCTCAAATCAAAGAACCCAAACCAGAAGGTAAAAGGCCTACTTACCCAGAGAAAGACTGTTTCTGCTGTGGAGGAGCACATACTGTGGGAAGAAGCAACCCCATATTGAGAAGATTGGCTTCTTAAAGAATAATGGAGTTTGTTTCAGCTACTTGTGTATTGGGCACATTAGCAAAGACCGCAGAAACCGTCGTAGTTTTGTGATATGTGTGGCTTTAAACATCATACATTGCTTCACATCTCACATCCCAAAGAAAGGAGTGTGGACACCAGTGAAACAACAGGAAAGACTTCTGAAGATGGTGACAGGATCTCCAGTGGTCTTATTGGCAGAGATGGGGACAAGTCACATATGGTCAAGGTCAAGTCCAAGCAAGTCATCAAGTCTCAACCATCAAGTCTCGAGTCAAGTCTCAAGTCACAGTTTAGACAAATCAAGCAAGTCAAGTCAAGTCAAGGGTTCACCCCAAGCAAGTCAAGTCGAGTCATGAGAAGTTTCAAGTCAAGTCAAGTCAAGTCGCAGTACTAAAATAAACAGAGGTTAAATGATTAATACATGTTTATTTTTGCACAAAAAGATGAACCTATATACATATATTATGCATCTTCACACTGCTATATTTGAATTGAAAACAGGCACTTGGAAAAAATATTTGCCAAGACATTGGCACCAAGTTGTTGACGATTGGGGATCGTCAATAATAATAATTCTAATAATAATAATAATAATTCTTCTGAACACACGCCATTCAATTGGCAGGTGGTAGACTGGATATGTAGTAGTCTGGGGCACAATCAACTGCGACATGGATGGCTGCTGTAGATCGCTGCAGTGTCTCTTGGATTTGAGATATTCATCATATCTGCATAGATAAAAAAACAAAATACAAAACCAATCAGGGAAAACTGTAAACATTAAAACAAATTGTTTTCCTATGCACAAACATTATTTTTTTAATGATGTAAGGGAATTAAATTGTAAATCAGATTTTCATGTTTAGACACACAGAAATGGAAATACACATGAACTGACATAATGTAAGATTTGAGCATTTATATACAGTCTATGAACCTTATAAACCAAGTATTGTGACTGAAAATTTGCCTAGAAAGTTTAACATATGATTTTTAATACTTATGCTGTCATTATAGGGCACAGTATAGGGAATTTATACACTCTTTTTCATTTAGTGATGGGACACTCTTTTTCATTTCAGCAGAATATAAATTTATGTGAATATGATATGATAAACGTATGTGAATATAGCCCACTGATGCAGGTTAATCAGCACACATTTTGTTGTTATTATTAGACAAAAAAGAAGACAGACTTCAATTCGAACGATGAAATTATTCTGGTCAGCATGACCAAGAGCATGTAAGCGCGAGGTGATATTCAACAACACGCACACGCAGTCAGACGATACAAACACTTGAAAATGCGCACACCTAACGTAGACGTTATAGCTTACGTGTTATATCGAGAAGCCCCTCATTTTAAGATGCACCCAACATTTAAATTCGGGCTGCGCCACTGTTACAGGCGTAAATGATCACAACATTTCTGATTAAAAAAAAACACATGCAACCATAGCCAATGTATGACAAACAAAAACGATTCATTTATTACATTAGTAATATTCTTTTTTTTATTACACTTATAAAGAAATGACTTTCTTACCTTTCCATGTAGTTCTTGAAATGCCGCATGAAATGTGACGTTGTGGTTGTCGTGTCGGATGTTCTTGCGTTGCATTCTCTGCATCTGTTCAATCTTTTTCTATTGGCACTGCCCAGTTCAACGTCTTTATAGCCAAACGTGACTGCTTGTGGAGCTCGACTATAGTCTGCTATCCACGCACAGAGCGATTTGTGCTGTAAGGTCACAGGCAGGCGCTATTCCCAGTTGCACAGGTGCTGCTCATGAGGCACAATTAAGTTTTTTTATAAAAATATTAACTTAAGTCCCTCAGTGAATTTCTCTTAAGCAGTCCGTCAGTCATAACTCCAGTGGTCAGCACAAGGGCTGTCTGCTGCCAGGACCTTATTTGAACAGTGCGGGGGGATTCGACCGGCGACCTTTTGGACACCATCCAGTCCTCTACCACTTACCAACTCCCCTCCAATATGCCAAAGTTCAAGTCAATTTCGAGTCTTCCACTTCAAGTCGAAGTCAAGTCTCAAGTCACCTGCTCTCGAGTCAAAGTCAAGTCAAGTCATTTTCTTACTTTAATCAAGCAAGTCGCAAGTCATGAAAATTGTAACTCGAGTCAGACTCGAGTCAAGTCATGTGACTCGAGTCCCCCATCTCTGCTTATTGGGGCTGGTGACAGTGACTGTAAGTTACCCTTTGCTGTTCAAACCACGTTAGGGTGGACAATTCATGGAAAACAGTTGACACATTATTGTGTCTACCACCCAACAAGAAAAAAAAATGTGTGGTGTTTGATTGCGACTCAAGCCTCTAAGAACGGTCACTGAACGCTCATCTTTTACCAACTCCGCGTGTGTATAGTGGACAGTATTCGACAGGATTTATTCTTGAACATGGAATTAGTTGGGGGACTAATAATTCTCATATTTGGAATTTTGGAACTTTTGGAAATTTTTCCCGTTTTTGTTTTTTCCCCAAACCTTTTTGATGTCTCAAACGACATATGAACTTTAATTTAGTGAAAAAATCATGTGGACATTGAAATTCAGAATGTTTCTGCATATGTGGATTTGTACGAGTGTAAATGAAATATTTGGAGTTATTGGACATTATGGATGGGTTTTGTGAACCAAATAATGTAAATGTTATGTCATGTCCGTTAATGGTTTATGTAATTATTATTGGATAATAATTAGGGGCTGGTTTGTTGCAGACATAACGTAAAGTGGCTCACGTGATGAAGGTGGTGGGTCACATGACAGGTGGAGATACTAATAAAGGTCACAAGTGTGCACTTTAATGGTGGTGGAGAGACTGGGTGAACAGGGTGCAGTACTTTCCTTTAACCGCTACAAGTACAGATAATTGCTTAAAAAAATGAGAAGTAGAAGTAGAAAGTAAAGGAAAAATAAATAATAGAAAAGTAAAAGTAAGCCAAATTTCTACTTTAGTGGTAGTAGTATTAATTCGTAACGTGACACCTCTAGTAGCAAGTATGACAAATAAAGTTGACTGACATATTTGGAGAAAAAAGTTCTTGTAATCGTGTTTTCCTATTACACGTCCATGAACGTGCGGAAAGTGAATTAAAGTAGATTTAAAGAGATTTTCAGGAGACAGACATCTTTTTCCAGAATTTCTAATCAATGCAAAAAAGTTGCAGGTGGATGATTTAGATTTAAATTTGATGCCACTTGGATGATTCGACTCAGCAAACACAATGGTGGTTCGGAGTCAGATTAAAACTACAAACCCGTTTGGCTCTATTTTCATCCTTTTTACAATCTAGATTTATCTGTAATTGTAGTAAAATTTTCACATTAGCTAAGTGAAGCTTTGCATTTAAGTGACTGGCAATTGACACATACATTTTTTTTCCTGAAGAAACCCTATCTCCTTTGAGTTTGATGTGTTAATTTCACAAAAGTCATATAGTTAAGAAGCATTTTTCCGGACAAATCAAATAAAAAAAAAACACCACAGGCTGCCCACTGCTTTGTGTCACTTCACTGGATGGTTAAACAAAACGCAGAAAACAATTTCGATACGTCGCCTAGTGTCAATTTTGACAATTATCTCAAAATGATAATTGTTTGAACGTTAGTAATGTTTGAGAGTTGACAAGTCTAGAGATTTCCATGAGACTAACTCCACGGCAAGCGTTGATTCAGTGGGGGTTTATTACATTGTCTTTATTGCTTTATTGCCGTCTGCAGTGGTTAGGGTTTAATCATTTTTAAAACTCAATCAAATTATATGGTCATCAAATTTTATTCGTCACATACATATACACACATGGTACGACATGAAGTGAAAGGCTTTTTTCAACCATCCAGCACTTAAAGATGGAGGGGGGTAGTGCAACAATCAAGCACAAAAATAAAACAGTATAAGCATACAATTGTGTAGGTGGGGATAAAGTGTCTTACTGTAAAAAAGGGTTTAAAGTGACCAATAAATTTAACTAAAATGCAAAAATATTACAAAGGCAACAGCTGTGTGTGTGTGTGTGTGTGGTNGGGGGGGGGTGAAGCGAGTCAGTACAATAACTCAATAAAAATGAAGACTAAAGGTCCAATAAAATACAATCGAAATAAAAGACATTATAAATACCAAAACTGTAGGTAAAAAGTAAAGTATTAAAGTAATAGTAATGTGGTTCAGCGTTAATAAAAATAATAATTAATTCTATTTTTATTTGGTCGGCGCTTTACAAGACCACCAGGGTCTTCTCAAAGCATCTCTTACAATGCACAACACAATACACAATTTTTTCCATGCGCGGCCCTTTCGGTTTCCGTTTGTTTTACCTTGTTTGATAAAAGCAACATCTCATAAATTTACCTTTCTCCTCTCTATAAGAAGCGCCAGACATGACTGTTTTATTGCACAATAAGAGTTTCACATGTTTCATTTTACTCTATATATTTATTCCATCTCTAGCCTCCTGAGTCCTGATGGCCTAGTCTGTGTACAGACTGTCACGGAACTTTCCCGCCTGTTGTGTTAACCTCTGACGTGCTAAATCGAATCCACCATGATGTCGTGTGGTCTTAGGGGTGTCCGATTAGCGACCACGTTTTGCAGTTATAGCGAAAATGGCGGAGAATTGTTTGCAAAGGAAGAATGTCCCTTCATTTTTAGGTAAGATGTGTCACTTTTGTGAGGACGTGGAAGATTGATAAAAACAAGTAAACATTTAGTAGTAATATCTCCAACACCAAGTCATGTAAACAATTTGACGTTTCTTGTTTGAATGTATTGAAAAAAGGATGAGGGATTCTGTGAAAATAAAAACCCTTTTTATGTGGTGTACTTTGTGTATAGTTTTTATATTTCATTACACACTGTTGTAAATTATGACATTGAAAAGAAGGTTTGGAAATGTTTCTTTAAATTTGTATTTAAAGTAGTATTGGACAATTTGTCTAATTGTGTGGTATAGTCCATGTCAAGGCAGGGCTTGAACTTTTATTGAGGAAAAACTCGGGTCAAATGCACAAATGTTGTGTACGTGTGTTGTGTGCTTTAAGTACAACTGCTAAGGTTGACTGTCATTTTCCAAAAGAAATCTGCGAGCATTGCCATCATTTTTGTTTTTGGACTAAAGAGAACGCCTTGGTTACTTGCATAACCTCTGTTCCCTGAATAGGTCAGGGAACGAGACGTCAGTCAGAGACCTGACTATGGGATAACGGATGCTCAGCCATTCGCGTTCACTCTAACAACCGGCCAATGAACGGTCTAGGTTAATGGCTGCATGAATTTGCATGCCACCTTTGACCCGTACCAGCTGGTATAAAAGGGCGGTGGCGCGCAACATGCAAATACCTTTCGCTGATTGAAGACGGTCGGGCCAACGCAGGCTTCCAGCGGCATACCCTGAATGTGGCTGCGGGAAGTGACGTCTCGTTCCCTGACCTATTCAGGGAACAGAGGTTACGCAAGTAACCAAGACGTTCCCTTTCATAGTCATGTCACTTTGATGTCAGTCAGAGAACTAAGGAACTTGTTGGCTCTCGACTCGTGCGTGGGGGACCCTCGTCAGGGTTGACGGAGAACACTTCTCACATAGTGCGACGTGTTGCGTAGAGATGGCGCCCCAGCGTCACTCTTCAAAGGAACCCCAGTGTCTGTCCTAAACAGAGTAAAGCTTGGGAGAGGGAGGAGAGCGTAGCCCTACTACTCAACCTCATCCCTTCGGGAAACACAGGCGTAATAACTTGGTGAGTATCGCCTAAGGCAGAAGACAGGTGTTGGGTGTGGCCAAGCCAGCAGCTCTGCATATGTCTGCTAGAGAGACTGCCCTTGCCACTGCGATCGACGAGGCCACGCTCATGGTGGAGTGGGCTCTCACGTTCAGCGGGCAAGGCAACTTACGGAGGTGATACGCGAATTTAATCGCGTCAACGATCCAGTGCGAGAGTCTCTGCTTGATGACGGCATTCCCTTTCTGTCGACCACCATAGCAGACAAAGAGCTGTTGCAAGCTTCTGAAGCTCGATGAAGGTCGATTCGTCTGAGGCAAAGAGATCTATCTGTGCCAGACCGAATTCCTTCCACTCCTCTGTCACCACTTGAGGGTTCAGCCTACATTCGCCAGGGGCGGGGCCCTGCCTCTACAGTGCATCCGCGGTGTTGAGGATGCCTGGAACGTGGACTGCCAAAAGAGACTTGAGTCTTGGCAGACACCACAACCAGAGGCAACGTGCGAGCTTGTTCAAGCGGTGCGAGCCCAAACCGCCTTGACGATTGATGTAGGCTACTGCAACTACGCTGTCTGACTTGACCAGCACATGCTTCCCTCGGACTTGCCTGAGCAAGTGTTTCGAATCGAGGTGCACGGCTAGTAGCTCGAGCATGTTGACGTGCCACTGGAGGTGAGGACCCGACCAACGACCGGAAATTCCACGGTCGTTGCACACTGCTCCCCACCCCGTGTTGGATGCATCTGTAGATACCACAACACAACGGGAGACGGTTCCCAATGGGACGCCTGTCCGTAGGAAGCTCGTCTCTGACCAAGGGTGGAGCAGGTGGAGACATCCGGGTGTGACTAATACCCGGTATCTCCCCAGCCGCCAGGCTCGTTTTCCGTTTTTCGAAGTTTCAGTTCGGATCCAGAACTGAAGGGGCCGCATGTGTAACTTGTCTAGCGGAGTCACCGCGGAGGCAGACGCCATGTGGCCTAGGATCCTCTGGAAGTGTTTGCACTGAACCCGGACCCCGGGGGTGAAAACTTCCAGCTGACTCCGGATATTGGCGGTTCTCCAGGAGGACAGCCTGCCGCACATCAGAACGGAGTCTAGGTCGAGCCCGAGAAAGGAGATCTGCTGACACGGATGACAGAGTACTCTTCTTTCTGTTGACGCGTAACCCCAGCCGGCTTAAGTGCCTGAGCAATACGTCTCTCTGTGTGATCAACTGACTCCGCGATCTGGCTAGTAGGAGCCAGTCGTCTAGGTAATTCAGGATCCTGAAGCCGCGCACTCTCAGGGAAGAGAGGACAGCCTGCGCTATCTTCATTAAGATTTGCGGCGACAGTACAAGGTCCTGCCCTTCGGCATCTCTCTGATACGCTCGGCCCTCGAAAGCGCAGAAAAGGCTTGTGCCGGGGCAAGATCGAGACATGAAAGTACGCGTCTTGAAGGTCGATAGCGGCGAACCAATCCTGGGGCTGAACTGCCCTCAGAATGTCCCTCTGGGTCAACATCCTGAACGAGAACCTGTAGGTAGGTAGCCGTTCAGGGACCTCAGATCCAAATCCGAAGCCTGCTCCTCGACCGACTTGGTGAGCTGGGGGTCTCTCTCCCCCGCCACAGAGGAGAGCATGGCCCCCGACCTGGATCGGGTGGCTCGATCGTCGGAGCTCAACCATGCTCTCCCTGCTCTGCTCCCTCCACTCCGAACGCATCAGGATCGCAAGGGAGGCCGTTTGGCGTCCTTTGCTGATCTGGATTCGGAGTGCGCCGCCCTCTTGCGGCGAGATCTGCTCCTCTGCTGTGGCGGTGGTGCCGGGGGATGAGGGACCTCAGCCGCAGTCACTGGGCGTCGCCGGCGCTTTCCAGCTGGAGATGCTTTCAGCATTGGCCTGGAAAAGACATGCGAAATAGCTTTAGTCTCAGGAACTGGTTCCTATCTGCGCGCGGCATGTCTGAAAGATCGAGCCATTGGTGGCGCTCCTGAACCACCCGAGTTGCCATCGACGCCCCTGTCGTGCGTGCTGCGACCTTGGCTGCCCGCAGGATGAGGTCTGTAGTCACACGCACTTCCTGAACCAAATCAGAGGGCGCTGCTTCCCCTCTGAGCTCCTCTGAGCTCTGGTAAACGGCAATACCCGACAGTGCGTGGAGCGCGGATGCGGTCTGGCCATTGAAGGCGTAGCCCTTAGCGTTTAGCGCGTACAGGAACTTTGCCGACCTGCCTGGAAGCTTTGGACGGTACCTCTAGGAAGCGGCTGTCTTCGGACACAAAATGTTCCGTGGCGGGAAAGTCCAAATAGCCCCGGGAAAGACCACCTGTGAGGGAAGTGAGGAAGGAGTCGCTGCCAATACGTGAGCGTGCCACTAGGGGAGCTTGCCACGTCTTGGTCAGCTCCTCGTGTAGCTCGGAAAAGAAAGGAACCTGGGCCGTCCCCGGTTGCTTAACCGATGGACGTGCCGGGCACCAATCATCCAGCCGCGAGGGGGCAGGCTGTAATCCTGCTTCAAGACCACCACCATCGTTCCCGTGCCAAAGAAGACTTCTGTGTCCTGCCTCAACGACTACCGTCCCGTCGCACTCACTCCCATCATCATGAAGTGCTTCGAGAGACTCGTCATGAGGCACATTAAGAACCTGCTGCCACCATCTCTGGACCCCATGCAGTTTGCGTATCGTCCAAACCGCTCCACGGACGACGCCATCACCACCACCCTCCACCTCGCCCTCACTCACCTGGACAACAAGGACACATACGTTCGAATGCTGTTCATAGACTTCAGTTCAGCATTCAACACAATCATCCCTCATCAGCTGATCGAGAAGCTGAGCCTGCTGGGTCTCAACACCTCTCTCTGCAACTGGATCCCGGACTTTCTGACGGGAAGACCTCAGTCCGTCCGGATTGGGAACAGCATCTCCAGCCCCATCACACTGAACACTGGAGCTCCACAGGGCTGTGTTCTCAGTCCACTGCTGTTCACTCTGCTGACTCACGACTGTGCAGCGATGCACAGTTCAAATCACATCATCAAGTTCGCTGATGACACGACTGTGGTGGGTCTAATCAGCAAGAACGACGAGTCGGCGTACAGAGAGGAGGTGGAACATCTGACTTCTTGGTGTATAGCCAACAACTTGTTTCTCAACGTTGCAAAGACAAAAGAGATGGTTGTTGACTTCAGGAGATCACAGAGTGACCGCTCGCCGCTAGAGATTGACGGAGCCCAAGTGGAGATCGTCAAGAGCACCAAATTCCTTGGTGTTCATCTGGCGGAGAACCTCGGCTGGTCACTCAACACCAGCTCCATCACCAGGAAAGCCCAGCAGCGCCTCTACTTCCTGAGGAAGCTGAGGAGATCACGCCTCCCACCACCCATCCTCACCACCTTTTACAGAGGAACCATCGAGAGCATCCTGAGCAGCTGCATCACTGCCTGGTTTGGGAACTGCACCGCCTCAGACCGCAAGACCCTGCAGAGGATAGTGAGGACAGCTGAGAAGATCATCGGTGTCTCTCTTCCATCCATCGTGGACATCTACACCACGCGCTGCATCCGCAAGGCAAACAGCATCGTAGATGACCACACCCACCCCTCTCATCTGCTCTTCAGTCTCCTGCCATCTGGTAAGAGGTACCGCAGCATTCGGACCCTCACGACCAGACTGCGCAACAGTTTCTTCCCCCAGGCCATCCGACTGCTCAACACTGCGCGGAGCTGAGGAAGACCTGGACCTCCTCACACACAGGGCTGTATCTCACAACATATATCTGCATAGATTGGTTATCTGTCTCACCCATTCTGTTCTGGCTTCTCTTGCAGTGGTACCCTGAGGAACACCCGCCCACTCAAGATGAGGGAAGCCTGGACACCCTGACTTGTCTTCTCTCCCTGTGCACTAGTCGGGTGCACCTCGTCTCGTCAGTCTGTCCTGTCTTCGTGTCCTGTTCAGTTGTTGCACTGTGTATCGCTCTGCTATATGTAGTTGAAATGACAATAAAGCTTCTTTGACTTTGATACCTGCTTCGCGGCGCAAGCTAGCTACACTACCACAAACGTCTCTGCAGGCGTCTCTGCAGGCGCCACGACCATATCCTCTAACGCCGAGAGTGAGTCATCCTTCAATGGAAACTCAAGCGACTGTTCGTCGTCGGATGAATCCAGCAAAGCATCAGAATCTCGTGCTTCGCCGGCGAGTACTAGTGACCAGATTCGGTAGTGGGTACTACGAGATGGAGACCCAAGATCGTCATCTACCCTATCTCCCCACGAGCACGCCTCACCGGATCCAGCGGGTCGGGAAGCCGCGGCGAGGGAGGGGGCTGTGGCTGCAGACAGGGTTTCCCGGAGGAAAACCAGCATTTATGGAAACCCAGCTTGGAGTACTGCAAGCTCCAACGAAGAGCCTTATCAAGTTGGTTGAAGAGATGAAACTGCCGAACGCTTCAATCATCTGAAAGGTATTTGCATGTGGCATGCCACCGCCCTTTTATACCAGCTGGTACAGGTCAAAGGTGGCATGCAAATTCATGCAGCCATTGAATTTGACCGTTCATTGGCCGGTTGTTAGAGTGAACGCGAATGGCTGAGCATCCGTTATCCCATAGTCAGGTCTCTGACTGACGTCGAAGTGACCTGACTATGAAAGGGAACCCAGTTACGCCACAACTTATTGCACTTCTAAAAGCCCAACTAGCAAAGCAAATTTGAAAAATACCGTAGGCCACCTCTAGTAGAATGCCACCACAGTGAAAGGGTTGAAAAATGGACCGCCACCCTTATACATGCATATATTCACAAATTATAAACTTCTCTTTCACATTCTGTGTCCTTCTGGGATTTCTGTACTGACACACAAGTATGAACTAAAATAATAATAATAATAATGTCTATAAGTGCATCTCTAGCCAAGTCATAAAATCTGAATAGAAATCCATGTGGCTGAATAGAAATCCATGAGCATGAAAAAACTGTGTCTGAATTAATAAAGTCTATAGTCATCATGCAAATCAAACTATTTCTAAAAGCTGTGCTTTTTTAAAGAAACATATTTGACAACGTTGTTGCTGCGGGTCATCATTGTATGACACTGTGACTAACTTTAGTTGAGAACTAAACCACCACCCTGTAGAACACCTCCTAGAATTAATAATAATAATAATAATAATAATAATAATAATAATGAGTATTTGTAAGGCGCTTTTCACAGTTTTAACTGTCTCAAAGCGCACATGTAAATATGTAAGGGAAATGATGCTTTTTATTCAATTTGTCGTCTGGATTGTTGGTGTTGACTAAGTGGCTGCGGTTATGACAAGACAAAGACAAAGACCAGCGAGCAAGCACATACGCAACAGTGGCCAGGTAAAAAAACCTCTTTAACGAGGAAAAACCCTGGGGAGAACCCGGCTCACTGGTGCCAGTCTCCTCCGGCATTCTAACACTACACAATCAGTGCGTTGGTTGTTCCGCGTCATTTTTAATGATGATTCTGGAACGATGTTTCCCTCCTCAATGGGGAAAGAGGCGGCTCCACTGCTCCAAGCCAACAGCGTCATCAGGTCCACAGAGGTCGAGGAAGCACCACCGATGATTCCGAAGCTCTAGGAGATTCCGGTCGTACGACACTTGGCGCTCAGGAGAGGAGGGAAAAAAAAAATACAAGGCAATTAGAAAAATTCAAGTACTATAGATTTTGACAATTTTCTGAAGGTGCAGGTGTAATTCGGTTCCGAGCACTAACTAGGCAGCCTTTCTATACGATATATTAATATTTTCTGTAAGTTATTATAACAGGTCAATATATGCTTCGTTGAAGAGATGCGTCTTCAGTCTAGACTTAAATTGACTCACTGATTCTGAGTCTCGAATTGGACTAGGCAGAGCATTCCATAGTTTGGGTGCTAAGTATGAAAAGGATCTTCCTCCCTGGTAGATTTTAGAGATTCGCGGTATTATAAGCTGGCCGGAGTTTTGAGAGCGCAGCAGTCGTGTAGGCTCGTAGTAAGTGATGAGCTCACTGAGATATAGAGGAGCTAAACCGTTTAGTGCTTTATAAGTGATTAAGAGAATTTTAAACTGGATGCGATATTTAACAGGTAACCAGTGTAGCGACATTAACACTGGACTAATATGGCTAAATTTTTTTGTTCTGGTTAGTAATCTAGCAGCTGCATTCTGAACCAACTGAAGTTTATCTATTAGTTTAGCAGGAGAACCTCCCAGAAGACCATTACAGTAATCTAACCGTGATGTCATAAACGCATGTATCAGTTTTTCTGCATCCGGTCGGGAGAGCATGTGACGCAGCTTTGAGATATTCCTGAGGTGAAAAAAGGCAGTTTTACAGACGTTGTGCACGTGACTTTCAAAAGAGAGTTTGCTATCTAAAATGACACCTAAGCTTTTCACTTTAGGTGAGGATGAGATTTCAAGCCCATTAAGATTCATACTGTATTCGGGTGCATCAGACTTTAAGTTTGAGTCAACAAGTAATAATTCGGTTTTGTCTGAGTTCAGCATGAGAAAATTACTTGTCATCCAATCACTAATGTCGCTGAAGCAATCTAATATATTTGCAAATTTTGAGATTTCATTAGGCCGTGCCGAGATATAAATTTGTGTGTCATCTGCGTAACAGTGGAAGCTATGACCATGCTTTCTGATTATGTCCCCTAGTGGAAGCATATAAAGTGCAAATAGGATTGGGCCGAGCACTGAGCCTTGTGGAACTCCATATTTAACACTAAATCTGGGTGATGAGACTCCATTTACATGGACGAAATGAGAGCGATCAGACAGATAGGACCTAAACCATTCTAACGCGTGTCCAGAAATACCAACGTAATGATCAAGTCTATGTATTAAAATATCATGGTCAACAGTGTCGAAAGCAGCACTAAGATCTAACAGAACTAAGAGTGAGACGTTCCCTTTATCTGATGCCATTAGAAGATCGTTGGTGACTCGGATTAGTGCCGTTTCTGTGCTGTGGTGCGATCTAAAGCCGGATTGAAATTTTTCAAATCTGTCGTTCTGTTCCAGAAATTTACAGAGTTGTCCCGAAATAACTTTTTCAAGAATTTTAGATATAAAGGGAAGGTTTGAAATTGGTCTATAATTAGCAATCACGTCGGCATCAAGATGTGGCTTCTTAATAAGCGGTTTTATGACGGCCTGTTTGAACGCTTGTGGCACGTGACCAAGAACTAGTGACGAATTTATAATATTCAAGATTGGTTCGTTAACTAATGGTAGGACTTCTTTAAGTAAAAAAGTTGGTATAGGGTCAAGTAAGCAGGAGGTCGTCTTGGTCTTAGCTATAATCTCAGTGAGCTCATCAGGGCTGACCTGTTTGAAAGTGCTAAGCTTGACAGCGGGTGGGTTTATTTCCGGTATAACCAGTTGTGGGCTAGTATTTGTGGATACAATTTTCATTCTGATATTAGTAATTTTGTCATTAAAGAAGTTGATAAAGTCGACACTAGTGAGCTGTGGGGGGATTGCGGAGTCTACTGTGCCCTTTTTCTTTGTTAACTGAGCTACGTTTTAAACAGATAACGAGGATTATTTTGATTTGCAGAGATAAGTTTACTAAAATATGTAGATCGTGTGGATATTAGGGCCTGTTTATATGCGATTATACTGTCATTCCAGGCACTGCGAAAAACGTCGAGTTTAGTTTTTCTCCATTTCCTTTCTAACTTTCTACTTGATAATTTTAAGGCTTTTAGGTCATTAGTGTACCATAACACTTTGTTTTTTGTGTTTAGTCTCTTTTCCCTAAGAGGGGCAATAGAGTCAAGGGTACTTGACAAAGTTAGATTTAAGGCTGCAGTCAAATTCTCAAGCTCTTCTGTTCTTTCAGGGGTATAAATGGTAAGATCAGGAAGACGTTTAATAAAATTATCTTTTGTGCTGGAATTAATGAGTCTACAAGAGCGATATTGCGGTGAGATCACAGCTGGGATGTCTATATTTATTAAGCAGGAAACTAGAGAGTGATCAGAAATGCAGTCACTCACCGAAACAATATCTACATCATGAACTACGATACCGTATGAAAGAATCAAATCTAATGTATGGTTAAACTTATGAGTGGAGCCAATAACGTTTTGCTTAAAGCCGGTGGAATTTAGAATATCATAAAAAGAGCGAGTTAGAGAGTCACTAACATTATCTAGGTGAATGTTAAAGTCGCCGAGTATAATCACTTTATCTGCTCTAATGATGAGTTCTGCTAGTAGTTGCCCAAATTCATTTAAAAAGTCAGTATTGTGCTTTGGCGGTCTGTACACTGTCACAATAAGTATTGATTCCCGATTTATATCTGGCTCCATATGTAGTACTAACAGTTCAAAAGAGCAGAATTTAAAGTTTGATTTCCTATTCATCTTGAAATTATTATTATAGATGGTAGCGACGCCTCCACCTCTGGAGGTTAATCGTGCCTCATGTTCGTAAGAGAAATTAGGTGGAGTTGATTCATTTAGGCTAGTGTAGGTGTCTGGCTTTAGCCATGTCTCTGTGAGCGCTAAAACATCAAGCTTATTATCCAAAATCATTTCGTTTATGATAAGAGATTTTTGTGCTAAGATCTAATGTTTAAGAGACCTAGCTTTAAATATTTGTTTGTATAAGTCTTGGTCTGTTTAATATGATTAAGCACCATTTTTTCTTTGTCTAATGACCGGTTTCTATGGCTAGGCTTATGAGATTGTGATACCGTTTCTATGTTGTGTCTGTTATTACTTTTAGCATTTTTATTATCATGTTGTTGTTATTGGTTTTAATAGAGCTGATAATATTATTATTATTTTTATTGTTAGGATTGTATCTAGATGCACTAAATGCACTGGGTGACTGTGAGCAGTACGCAGGCGGCTGGTTAAGTGATGCCGCCTGCTCTCTGACCTGGGCAATGGTGGCGAGTCACGAACTAGACGCTAAACTATAGGCTATATTATAAGATAAACGAGCGGCCCCCTTCCAGGAGGGATGGAGGCCGTCGGGCTTTAACAGGTCAGGTCTTCCCCGAAAGGATCTCCAATTGTCTATAAAATCTATGCCATGCCATCTATGAATTGAAAAGTAGACCGCCGTTTAAAATGAGAATCACAATTTTTTTTTTTGCTTAAAATAAAGATCACAATTCTTTCTGGATATTTAACCATTTTAAATATTTAACCCTGAAAATCAGGTGTTCAAACGTCAAAATAATCACACATATTACTCATACTCATCTAAATGAAATGAAAAATATAGTGTAATGTAAAAGTAATGTTGTAAAGAAAATAAAATCACCATTATACGTAATAAAAATAAACATACCAAAATACAGCATTATGTACAGTTGAGGACAAAATTATTAGCTCTGTTTAAAAGCACTTTTGAAATACTTTTCAAACAAAGATTGTTTTGTAGGGGGCTAATAATTTTGTCCTCAACTGTAGATGTTTGCTGTATATGTGGTTTGCTGAGTGTCGTCTTCTGTGTTGAAACTGCAGTAAACACACACACTTCTGAATAAAATCTCTTTTCAGATACTAAAATGTAGTAAAGAGTTGATAGCAGCCTTACTCTACAGTTTGTGTTTCCTCGGTCATTCTCTCCATTTATTTTCTGTTATATCAACTTGACTGCCGCCTGACGGTATAAATGCTGGATTAAGATCGCGAGGGAAGTAGAATCGAGATCGCCATCTTTTAACGATGAATCGTGCAGCTCTAATCTCTAGAAACCTGATGAAGTGGCCTACAGTGGCTGCAGGCAAATGTCAATAAACCAAAAATCGGCGTGAAAAACGACAGAGCCACGTGACAAAACGGATCAATCAAAGTGCCTTTTTATTCCATATCCAAGCAGAATTAAAAAATATCAGATTTTAAATATCAAATATTCCACATCAAACCCAAAGCATCGGCAACACGAACTCCGTAAGTCTCTTTCTAAGACTCCACCCATGACAGCGGCGTAGAAAAATACGAGGGCCCGAGAGAAGAAACTCTCCTGCACCACTAGAACAATGGCATATGAGAAGAAACTATTGCACATTCGTCAGAGATTGCAGGGAATGGTGCGGAAACATTCAGCTCAGAGGCACACTGGCCTGTATTTGGCACACGATGGGGGGAAAGTTCCGAAAACGCTCCGTTCACACATCCAGACCGGAATTCTCTTCCTTTTCCAAAAGGAGCAATAACTCGCTTCTCTTTTCGCCTTGAAACCCTGTGTTTTACAGTTACAATTTACAGCTTCACCATCAGTGATCGTTTGCTAATGTCTGTTAAAATAGAGATTTGGACAGTTCTCGAATCCTTTAAAAAGATTTAGCAAATTGTTTTTTTCCCCTTATCTGCTGTTTTATGGAATCAGATTAGTGTTGATAATATCAAACGTGAATTTCGAAGAAACAGACAAAAATGCTTCACATTTACGTTAGTTTTTTTTTTCTTTTTTCGCTCGCAATCTTCACGTTTTTGTTTGAAACTTTTTTCGCTTCAGTTTTTTCGTTCATATTTTTTTTTTTGCATTTGGATTTTTGACTTAAGCTTCACGTGGGGGAAGCCCTTCTCTGATTAGCTGGTGAGAATGTGATTGACAGCTGCATTCACGGTGAGAATGTGATTGACTTGAAGAGGGGGAGGAGTCGTTATGTAGTGCGCACGTTTTTAAAACAAACGGAACATTTTACATTATTAATAATAATAATATTAATAATATATTTTCACGCCTTTCGGGAGCAATGCACATACATACTTGTTTTGATGTGAAGAAACAACAGTGGGTACTATTATTCTGAATTATCTACCACCACAATAATTTAGCAATATTTAGCAAAAATAACACTTAAATTACAGTTTGTGTACTAATATTAAAACAAGCAGTGAATGTCAAGGTGTACATTTGCTGAACTTCTCCCACTCTTCCTGGTCAAGCAACTGTCAATCACATTCTCACCAGCCAATCAGAGTAAGGGCCCCCACCCCCACGTGAAGCTGAGGTCAAAAATCCAAACGCAAAAAAAAAAGCAAACAAAAAACCTGAAACGAAAACAAAAGTTTCAAACGAGAACATGAAGATTGCGAGCGAAAAAAAAAAAACCCAAACGTAATTGCAAGCGAAAAATAAAAAAAACAAACGTAAATGTGAAGCATTTTCGTGTTTCTTCGAAATTTACGTTTGATATTTTTGGCATTAATCTGATTCCATACTGTTTCATCAGTTACTTCTATCTTATAACTGTCTCTTAAACATTGACTGTAACGTTTTAAAAAGCGCTGTGGATTGCTGCGCTGGATGGCCACTAGGGCTTAAGTCACAAGTCGTGTTCTGGCCGTGGACCACAGGACGGTGATGACGAGGGAAGCAGAACTTTCAGAGTCGATCATAAATAATACAAATCAAAACAACCAGAGGTATTTCATTCAGAAGCACAGAGTAGAGCAGGGGTGGGCAAACTTTCTGATTCACGGGCCACAGTGACACATTTGACTGGGCTTCCTGGTCAAGCAGCTGTCAATTAAATTCTCACCAACCAATCAAAGTAAGGGCCGCCCCGACGTGAAGCTTGTGCCAGAAGTCCAAACCGACAAAAAATCTGAAGGGGACAAAAAAGTTTCAAACCAAAACGTGACGATTTTTGTTTGTTTCTTAGAAATTTAAGTTCGATATTTTTGGCATCTTATTCCATAGACTGACAGTACAAAAATAACTCTTACGTACATTTTGCGTTTATAGTTCCGCTTTTTAAAATGTGTCACATAAAACAATAATATAACTCTTCATAACGGATTAAACGGATTTACATAAAAAAAAAAAATTTACAAGTCTGGCGGGCCAGATTAAAACATTAAACGCCTGCCATTAAAATAAAAGTGAAAATAAAATTGCCCACCCCTGGAGTAGATGGAATTACAGCAGGATGAAGAACCACAAGAGTAGCACACGTCTCCCTGATTAGTGAGAGCAGGAGACGTGAGACAGACAGAGAGGAGTCAGGAGCTGTCCACCACTTGGTGCGGCAGTGTGACCGAGGAGCCGTTAATGAAGGAGCCCTGCTTCTCTCGGCCCTTCAGGAAGTAAGTGAGGAGCTCTCCCTTTCCCTTGACAAAGATGGGCCCTCGCCGCACAAAGCGGAAACCGTAGTCCCTCAGGATGCAGTAACAGTCCTCCACCACCTGAGAGAGACAGAGTCAGAGTCATCCTCGGCACACCAGTGTGTTTATAATAATAATAATAATAATAATAATAATAATAAACAAATAAAATAATAATAATAATAATTGAACATTTATTAGTCCCTCGGTGGGGAAATGCCATCCTCGATATTACATGGTGTAATATGAATGTGTATATGTAGACACAATGCTGTATATTGGCGACACAAGATGTATATTGACGACACAAAAAAAAAATCCAAAAAAAAAAAAAACCCTGCATTGTTTATGAAATAACAAATATAGCGGTGGCTATGTGTCCAAATCTAATTAAAATTTTGTCATAAAATGGCAAAATAAATAGTAAAGAATAAAAATATGAACAAAAACAAGGAAAAAACTGAAGACTAAAAAAAATGTAAAAAAAAAATACAATAAAAAGAGCAAAATACAACACACGTGACTCGAGTGATCCATGTAAAGAGAATCACTCGAGTCACTTTTTTGTACTTTGCTTTTTACCTTTATTCATCCACAGTGAGTTTTAAAAAGGACAGATTTAGAATTAAATTACAGACTACAGTTACAGTTACAGAACACCGTGTTGTAAACGGTTGATTAGGTTGATAAGGAGTCATGCTTCACCTGGATGTTTCCCATCACCCCTGTGGACTCCATGCGACTGGCCACGTTCACAGTGTTTCCCCAAATATCAAAATGAGGTTTACGAGCTCCAATTACACCGGCCAAAACACTGCCTTTGTTCAGCCCTGCAGAAGACAGTCCAATCAGATCCAAAAAAAGCAAACACAGGCTGATCCAGTAAACAAACACAGTCACATCCAGCAAACAAACACAGTCAGAACCAGTAATCATATACAGACAGATCTAGTAAACAAACACAGGTCAGATCTAGTAAACAAACACAGTCAAATCCAGTAAGCAAACACAGTCAGATCCAGTAAACAAACACAGTCAAATCCAGTAAGCAAACACAATCAGAACCAGTACACAAACACAAGTCAGATCCAACAAATAAACACAGTCAGATCCAGTAAACAAACACGGTCAGATCCAGTAAACAAACACAGTCAAATCCAGTAAGCAAACACAGTCCGAACCAGTACACAAACACAAGTCAGATCCAACAAATAAACACAGTCAGATCCAGTAAACAAACACTGTCAGATCCAGTAAACAAACACGATCAGATCCAGTAAACAAACACAGTCAGATCCAGAGGACAAACACAATCAGACCAAGTAAACAAACACAGTCAGAACCAGTAAACAAACACAAGTCAAATCCAGTAAACAAACACAAGTCAGATCCAGTAAACAAACACAGTCCGATCCAGTAAGCAAACACATTCAGAACCAGTAAACAAACACAGTCAGAACCAGTAAACAAACACAAGTCAGATCCAGTAAACAAACACAAGTCAGATCCAGTAAACAAACACGGTCAGATCCAGTAAACAAACACAAGTCAGATCCAGTAAACAAACACAAGTCAGATCCAGTAAACAAACACAGTCAGAACCAGTAAACAAACACAAGTCAGATCCAGTAAACAAACACAAGTCAGATCCAGTAAAAATACACAAGTCAGATCCAGTAAACATACACAAGTCAGATCCAGTAAACAAACACAAGTCAGATCCAGTAAACAAACACAAGTCAGATTCAGTAAACAATCACAGTCAGAACCAGTAAACAAACACAAGTTAGATCTAGTAAACAAACACGGTCAGATCCAGTAAACAAACACAGTCAGATCTAGTAAACAAACGTTAGAACCAGTGAACAAACGCAGTCAGATCCAGTAAAGAAACCAGATGCTGTTAAGCCAGTGAGGCCGGTGAACAGCTCCACTCACCGATGCGTAGCATGAAGTTGTTGAATGACTGATAGTTGATGTTCATCAGCGTGACCTTCATGGCCAGAGCAAAATCTGCAAGATCCGCTAAGTGCTGCCATCGTTCCCGCTCGGAAACGTCTTCCTTCTGTTAAGACCAGCGGCGTCAGAAACAGACACGATGGCTCAGCCGGCTGCGTTTACCTTCATGCAAGCGTAACCGTTGGTGTTGTTGTCGGCAGTGACGCCCGACGCGGCCATGTATGTGCTGCCGATGGTCTTGATCTTGGTGATGCAGCGAAACTGAGGCTCGTCTAGAAGCTGCAGAGTCAGAAACACTCATATCATTACATTGCTGTAGTTTGCAATTTTGCTTGTATAATCACATCAAGTACAAATCAAATAGAAAACATATTAACAATTATTATAATCCTGACGATAATAATAATTACCGGATTTTCCGGACTATAAGCCGCTACTTTTTTCATATGTTTTGAACCATGCGGCTTATAGAAAGGTGCGGCTATTCTGCAGATTTTTCTCCACCACTAGGGCCGCTCTAAGCAGATTATTTTTAACATTTTTAAAAGTTTTAATCAGCAAAGCTGCTGGTGTTGAAATACAGGTTAGAAAAGGATCTATTTAGTTACATACATGTACATTTACAATTCAAAATCGTTCTGTTCCTGTAGTAAATACAGTGAACCCTCGTTTATTGCGGTAGTTATGTTCCAAGCCCGACCGCGATGCCCCCGTGAAAATCCACATTTACGTATTTATTTAACACTTATTAAGACTTTTAAAACAATTTTTGTCACATAGTATTCTTTTTTAAAGTAATGTTAACAAACATATCAGTTAAAAAAAAAAAAAAAAAAAAAAAAAAACCAATCACAGGAACAGATGTCTAGTAATAATGGCAAGTAAGTGTACATACTTGACATACCATAAAAAAACGAAAGATGATGTTAAGCAGATACATACCGTACAACGGAACAAATGTCAAGCAATAAAACAGTAAGTGTTTTATTGTTTTATGCATCACGTAAAAAACGAAAAATTATCATGCTTCCAATACTATAAAATTTCATACATTCATTCATTTAACGAATGCAAGCAAAAAAAAAAAAAATATTGCAGCACAATAATGGTTATGCGTAAAGCAACGGAATATTCATAAATAATATACGTAGCATGCGTGGCCGCAGAGATATTAATTTTCAACGTTTTTGAATAGGGGAATATCAGGCGTGAGCGCTGGGGCGTTCGACATTGCTGAGTTCCGACATTCGCATCTCGGCGCCAGACGCCTCTGCAGAGGCCCTTCTCCAGATGCGCAGAATGCGCGCGAGAGGAGCGTGCGAAAATTGCGGGATGCGCGCGACATCAGCAGACCTCGCGGTTGTGCACAAATATTTCGATATATTTCTTTTATAATTTATACATACCTAATTAAAAAAAATGAGAGAAGCCGTGAATCCGCGAACATATGTAATAAAGAAAAAAAATCGAATCCAAAAACATACATATTTGTGGCTTGCAAAACAAATTGTGAGCTGTCGATCTTAATGAGCCACACCAGGAGACAGCATGGGGCTCTCTTGGTTCTATTCATTGCACATTGGTTCAATCTAAAAAAAATGCAACTGGGATTAATGGCGTTAACTTTGACAGCACTAATAAACTTTGACATCCTGTGTTCTTTGGGACTTGTGTACCAACACGGAAGGTTGAATTTAAATAATAATAACAATAACAATAATAATAAAAAAATTCTGAACAGAAACCCATGTGTCTTGACCACTGAGGTGTATTGTGGTGGAAGAACAACTTATTCACATAATATTGCTGCTTTCACGTTTAGAAAATTGGGTAGGCATCGGTGGCACAGCACTTGCCTGGTTTAGATCGTACTTGGCAGAAAGAACGTTTTGTGTTCACGTCGATCATGTGCAGTCCTCTACCGCTCCGCTCATGTGTGGTGTCCCGCAGGGCTCAATTTTGGGACCTCTGCTTTTTTCCCTGTATTTGCATCCCCTCTGTTCCATTTTTAGAAAATATAACTGTTTTTTTCACTGCTACGCTGATGACACTCAGATATATGTACCAGTAAAACAAAAAGACGGTTCAGCTACTGAATCATTGAAACTCTGTCTGGATGATGTAAGAGCCTGGATGGCTCTGAACTTCCTCCACTTCAACGAAAACAAGACAGAGGTCATTGTCTTTGGTCCAAGCGCTAGTGTGTCATTGTCTCTGGTTGACCTCTGGTTCGCTTAAACCGTTTTTTAAACCTACCATCACAAACTTAGGTGTTAAGGTGGACAGTGGTTTTAATTTAGTCAAACAGGTCAGTGCAGCGGTATGATCCAGCTTCGTTCACCTCAGACAGCTGGCAAAAGTGAAGCCATTTTTAATCAAAGAACCATTTGGAGCAAGTGAACCATGCTTTCATAACAACATGGCTGGATTATTGTAACGCCCTATACTTTGATGTTTCCCACTCATCCCTGTCACGTCTCCAGCTTGTGTAAAATGCTGCGGCACGATTGTTGACAGGCACTCGGAAACGAGAGCACATCACCCCAGTGTTAGCCACGCTGCACTGGCTACCTGTTCATTTTAAAATCCTTTTATTTGTTTTTAAGTCTTTAAATGGTCTGGCCCCTCCCTATTTGTCCGAGCTGCTGTGTGTTCATTCCCCCTCCCGATCTCTCAGGTCAGCTGTGTTCCAAAAACACAACGCAAGCTCAGGGGAGACGGGGCGTTTTCTGTTGCAGGGCCGAGGTTGTGGAACGCTCTCCCTCTGCAAGTTAGACAAGCTTCCTCCACCATCTTTTCTCTCTGGCATTCAACCCTGCATGAGCATTTGACTTTTTAGTCTCTGGTATTGTTTTATATATGTTATTAATTTTTAATATACTTTTATGGTAATACGACTTTTATACATTTTATTGTGATTGCCCTTTTGTATTTTCTGTTGAGAAGAGTTGGAAATTAGACCCTCATGGTGTTCTATTTGAGGTTTTATGTTATTTTTTCCGCGCTTTTTCAGGAAACACATTAAACCCTAGTTTTTTTCGCCGCAGAGACTCCACAGACCACCATCGGTTTCTAATCCTCAACCTTAAACCGTTAAAATTTGGTTGGTTCACATTTTATAGTTTGTATAGTTTGCCACAAGGCAATAACTAAAACTAACTAAACTCCGCCTCCAGTTTTGACTGTAAGAAAAGGGTGTGGCCTCCATATGCTGTACTGACAAACATAAGGCACGCAAAGCTCAGTGACCTGACTCGCAAAACAACAAAATATGAACTTCACGGCAAACTTACACTGTCAAAGTCAGAAATGATTTCATTGAGGAACCTCAGGCACTCAATGCCGCCATTGTTGATGCTCTCCTCCGTGTAGAAATCGGAGAAGTTGGGGATGGAGGCAAACATGACTCCGATCTCGTCGTAGGACTGACTGTAGAGCTCCTGTCAGACGACAGCGGGACACCAGTGACACGTGTGGACGACCTGACACTTGACTCGACCCGACACGGAACCAGTCTCACCTCGTCCCGTTTCTTGGAGCCCAGGAAATGACGAGCAACATGTTCGGGGAGCATGTTGGTGACCAGAGCTTCGTTCCAGCGTCTCATCTCATAAACCTTCTCCTTCTGCTCATGCACTTCGATCTTCCACAAGAACAGAGTCCGAGCCAATTTCTCCACCTCAACAGACACAGAAAATACTAGTTAAATGGCCAAACAGACAAAGTGTGAAATCCAGGCGTTCTGTAGAACGCCTAGTGTTTTCAGGCAAAGTGTGAAATGTTTGGAACAGAAAGAACTTTTAGTCTAACTTTTAGTTTTAATTGTCTAAAAACAAAATAATAAACGAACTGCGGGTCTTTTTACCACTAGTAATGTTATTTTTGTTTTACTTGTTTGGAGGGACAGATTCTTCCTGTATGAGCTTTATTAGATTAGAGCTTCATTATAGATGATTTGCTAAGAATTTTCATGCTTGATAACATATCTTTAATAATAACTATAATAGCAAAATCCAAAATGAACGCAAGTACTGTTTTTAATCTATTCAGAGCGATTTACTTAAAATAAGCACAAATAATTTAGACCAAAAATCGCCAGAAATCATAAACCACAGACATCAAAATGTGGCTCAGCTAACAAAATTACCGCCTAATGAAATGTCCGTCGGCACGGATTAATTTTGTAAATTGGCATACCACTGTATATATATATTAGTGCTGTCAAACGAATATTTTTTCTTAATCGCGAATAAGAATCGATTAATCACGATTAAATGACTAAAGCTTGGAATATTGGATAATGAGGTTTAATATGTAAATTAATGTAAATTCAACACTGAATAAATACTAGTTTAATACATACAGCAATATAATTTAGTATAATTTTAGTTCAATTTGCAATATATTTTCTTTGTTTTTTAACCCTCGGAGGTCGAGACACTCTTTATTCAATATAAAACACACAAAAAGTCTCGATTTTGGACTTGAATTGAATTGAATTGAATTGAATTGAAAAATCCTTTATTAGTCCCACAGCGGGGAAATTTCACGTCACAACAGCAAAAACAAATCCAAGCAAATAAATAAACAAACATCACCATAACGCACTGCACACATCATAATAGACAAACAAACAAACACAGACCATAAATGAACCTGCCCGTCATAAGCATAGTTCCAGTCACCAGTTTAAATTTAAGTTCAAATTGTAGAGTCTAATCGCAGCAGGTAGGAAAGATCTGCGATATCTCTCCTTCACACAGCGGGGGTGAATCAGTCTGCCACTGAAGCTGCTCTCCAGAGCAGACAGTGAGTCCACCAGTGGGTGAGAGTCCAGGTCCAGGATGGATGATAGTTTATCCAGGACTCTTCTCTCACCCACCTCCTGCACTGTGTCCAGAGTGCACCCAGGACAGAGCTGGACTTTTTGATGATCCTGTCCAGTCTCTTCCTGTCTTTGCCTGAGATGCTGCTGCTCCAGCAGACCACACCGTACAGGATTGCTGATGCCACCACAGAGTCATAGAAGATCTTCAGGAGTGACCCTCTCACTCCAAAAGACCGCAGTCTCCTCAGGAGGTAGAGTCTGCTCTGACCCTTCCTGTACAGTGCGTCTGTGTTGTGAGTCCAGTCCAGTTTGTTGTTCAGATGCACACCCAGGTATTTATAAGACTCCACTCTCTCAATGTCCATTCCCTGGATGTGCATCGTGGGATGACAGTAGACTGTCGCCGGCGAAAATCCACCACCATCTCCTTAGTTTTCCCTGCGTTGATCAGGAGGTGGTTCCGCCGACACCAGTCCACAAAGTCCTGAGTGAGTCCTCTGTACTCAGCATCGTTAGCTCCTGTGATCAACCCAACAATTGCTGAGTCATCAGAGAACTTCTGCAGAACACAGCCGTCCGTGTTGTGTCTGAAGTCTGAGGTGTAGAGGGTGAAGAGGAAAGGAGCCAGTACAGTCCCCTGTGGAGCCCCCACACTGCAGCTCAGGGTGTCAGACACACATCCTTGGCTCTCACAAACTGTGGCCTGTTTGTCAGATAGTCCATGATCCACTCCGTCAGATAGAGGTCCACACCAGCCTCCTCCAGTTTGTGTTCCAGAAGCACCGGCTGGATGGTGTTGAAGGCGCTGGAGAAATCAAAAAACATGATCCTCACGCTACTGTCGGGCTTCTCAAGGTGAGAAAGAGCTCGGTGCAGAAGAAAGATGACGGCGTCTTCCACTCCCGTGCCATGTCTGTAGGCAAACTGCAGTGGGTCAAGGTAGGTTCCCACAGCAGATCTGAGGTGACCCAGGACTAGTCTCTCCAGTGTCTTCATTAGATGGGACGTGAGAGCCACCGGTCTGACGCTGTTGAGGTCTTTGGCCTGCGGTGTCTTAGGCACTGGTACCACGCAGGAGGTCTTCCAGAGCTGTGGGACCTTCCTCAGCTTGAGGCTCAGATTTTAACATATTACAATTTCAAAGTAACTTGCACAACACTGGTACTGTCTATCTAATCCCTATGAATCTAATATGGCGGCTTGTTGAACAGAGATTTGATCTGACGAGAAAGTTATTTGCGACCTCTTAAAAAGTCTCAGTTTTAACAAGTCCATTCAACGAGGATGAAGACGAGATTGATGAGACAACCTTGTGTCTGTCCTTAAACCCTTTGCGCCTAAATAGCTGCAGGTGAAAGCAGTCACTCATAATGAGCCACACCTGAATGACACTATCACAGCTCTCTGGGTCTATTCTTGTTTCTCTGAGCTTCTGATCATAAAGAGCCGCACCTGAGTGAAACTAGCACAACTCTGTGGGTCTATTCATTGCATGTCACCAAACCGAAACTGAAAAAAAAAAACGCAACTGTGATTAACGGCGTTAAAAATTATTGACGCGATTAAGCATTTAAAATTAATCGCGTGCGTCAATGCATTAACTTTGACAGCCCTAATATGTATACACACTCAAATCAAATCGAATCACTTTTATTGTCAGTTGTTATTGTTGTTATAAAAGCATCACCGCAACGTGTGAGCTATGGTGAGTGAAAAACTTAGGTGCAAACTCCAGTTAGTGCAATGTACAATACAAAACAAAATACAGACAGTAGCAAACAGTATCAATAAGTAACAGTGCAAAAAAAGAACTTGTGTGCAAAATATGTTGTGTGCAAAAAAGTTTTACAAAATAGTGCAATTTAGGTGCATACTGAGAAGGTATTGGATACCAATGCAGGGGTAGACAATAAGAGATATTTGCCACTGGCCCAGAGGTTAATTTTTGAAGTTCACTGGCCCAGGTCGACCCATCGTGGTCGCACATTTTTTTAAATTGTATACTGTTATTAGATGCTTCTATCTAAAGCAAATTTGATGTCATTTAAAATTTGTCAAGATTATTAAAAATTGTACAGTTTTTCCAGAGAATCGAACCAATGATCTGGTGTTTCCATCACCAGATAGAAAACTATTCGGCCTAATCTGGAGAAGCGAGCACTATTTAAGTGTTTTTGGTAGCTTTGTCATAGTTCCCCTGCATTGTCTGGTTTGCTTTGTTCAGAATTAATCAGTCTGTAACAATCATAGTAATAATAAAGAGAACATTTACCGTCCAAGTGCCAATAATGAAATATGTTACAAATAAAACGAGCAAAGAGCAGCATCACAGTAGTGACTTAATCAAAGTGCCATAGTAAAGTGTTTTTACTCACTCCTACCACAGTGATCTAAACGCCAAAAACCTTTGACCTTACAAAAATGGAATAAAAACGTTTTGAAAAAAAATTGATGCAACAACAGAAAATGGAAATACAAAAACATATTTAAATTTACATTTTCAATGAACATTTCATTTAAACTGATAAAAGTTTCCAGACATTCTTAGAGTTAAATACCATTAAAATTACATCAAATAACATCAAATAAAGAACTTCAATCGTCTAAGACGTTTAAAAACTTGGAGAAAAGTGAAGACTTGATGAACTTGTGTGATGAGGATGCGTGTTAGGCTGCATCCTGCGTCAGATATGTTCTTTGGGTAATATTCACGATAGTAGTTTGACCATTATACTTTGGTTTAATAGTAAAGTGTGTCGTTGTTTCACAGTCGTGAAAGGCGTAAAGAAAGTCGCGTTAGCATTATACATAAATGCGTTGTGTTTTAACAAACCTTTGTAGGGGCTGTACTGGACATAATTCACCCTTTGATCTGTGTGTTCTCTATGTTACTTTGCCAAAGGCATTTATGCTGTTCTCCCGTCTAGGATTGGGAATTAAGTTGTGACGTGACAATGACGTATATTGGGTGTGCCGGAAGTTCTGAGTTCTGTTGGAAGTTGTGAATAAACGACACACGCGTCCCGTCGAAGGTGATGGGAGTGTGTTATCTCTTTTTCCTCCTGAAGTCCACCACCAGCTCTTTGGTCTTGTTGATGTTGAGCGAGAGGTGATTTTCCTGACACCACCGTGTCAGAGCGTTCACCTCCGCTCTGTAGGCCGTCTCATCGTTGTCGACTTTCACGATGACGTTGGAGCTGTGTGTGGCTGTACAGTCGTGCGTGTAGAGTGAGTACAAGAGAGGGCTGAGAACACACCCCTGTGGAGCACCGATGATGAGGGACAGCGAGGCTGAGGTGTTGTTGCCCATTCCGACCACCTGACGTCTGCCCGTCAAAAAGTCCAAGATCCAGCTACACAATGATGTGTTAAGCCCAGAGACTGGAGCTTGGAGATGAGCTTGGCAGGGACTATGGTGTTGAATGCAGAGCTGTAATCAACAAACAGCATTCTCACATAGGTGTTGTTCTTGTCCAGGTGGGAGAGAGCAGTGTGGAGGGTGAAGGCGATGGTATCATCAGTGGAGCGGTTGCTCCTGTAGGCAAACTGCAGTGGGTCGAGTGAAGCAGGCAGATGAGAGCAGATGTGTTGTTTAATCAGCTGCTCCAGACATTTGCTAAAGATCGGTGTCAGTGCCACAGGACGATTATTTTTTTTTAACTAGTTAATCGCACTTCCCCAAACAAATTAATTGTGAATAATCGCAATTAAGCGCAAAAAATAATAGTTTATTATAATAATTTTAAATGTGTTATAAGTATATATAATAATAATAATAATAATAATAATAATAAGTATAGAAGCTTCTAATATTGTTGTGTAAAATATAAATGAATGTAAACTCAACACAAAATAAACACATTTAAATACTTTAATATGAAAGCAATGGGTAAGCCGGTCATAATAATAAATAAAATGTATTGAGCAAAAGAGAACACAGATATGTATTTGTATATTTGTGTGGCAAAAGTATTGCACTGATAAGTAGTCTAGCGGAAATGCTGATCACACATTTTTAACTAAAGGAACAAAACGGTGATCACATATTACAGTTTTTCTCAAATGCTAAAACACAAAAGCCAATCCCCTAAACCAAATGACCAGTCATCTTAAACACATGTACCAAATCTAACCCTCATTCTCCAATACCATAAACACATTTCACATGAAGACACAATTCACAAAACACAATCCTCCATTCTCATAACTCTAAACACACTTGTCCTTGCTAAAACATAAGTTGCAAAAGAACTCTGCTTATATTCTCAAATGAAAGCTCATGTGATGCAAAATGCTTGACACAGTCAGCAACATTTGAACACAATAAACACACCTGGCGTCATTCACTACACACAACAACTCAAAATTGAAGACACTTGTTGCTAATGCTGTGACTACATGTATAAAAGCAAGTTCAGAGTGCAAAGTTTGCTGAAGATTCCAAACAAACACAATGAATGAAGGCAGAATCAGGGGAAGAGAAATTCGAGTCACAGGAAAGAGAAGAGCTGGTCATGGAAGAAGAGATGCAGGCCAATGAGGAACAGAAGGAGGCCAACAAGGGAGAGGAGAAGGTCCAAGAGGAGGACCAAGAGAACCTCACACCGCCATTATAGACGAGATGCGAGCAACATTGACCATGTCATTGTCCATGGCATGACAATGGCTGAACCTGAGTAGGTTGACTGTGGCCACCATTATCAGGGCATTCAGACAACACAACATGTATGGTACTCTATTGCTTTGTTTGTCACAATACAGTTTTGCAAGCCTGTGAATGTAGTCTATTGGTTTCAAATCAGTTGTTACTGTATTTGAAAGAATGCCACATACTGTAGAGGTGGGAGGGTTACCTTATTTACAGCGACACAAGAAACCCTTGTTGTGGATATAGTTTCATGAGAACAACCTCTTCAGACTCTTCAGGCAGATCAGAGACAAAGCAAAGTAATTGCCGATACGCAATGTCAATGTTGAGAGCATTGATTATGTCAATAGACAGAGTTCTCCGGCGCCAAAAGATGCGGATGAAACAGGTCTAAGGGTTCCCTTTGAGCGCAACACAAGTATACATCCATATTCACAGTACAGTTAGTGGGCTCAGTGGTCAACGTTACTTCTATACTATCTAATACTACCTGATTGACTGTTGTTCTGAACACCTGTACACTTTCACATTTTCACAGAGGATATTACAGTTGGACACGATGGCCAGACCTCTTCCTGGATGAGACTTGCTTCAACGAAACAAAGGCAAAGAGGCTGTAACCTCACTGGCCAAAGAACCATCACTGAGGTTCCTGGCCATGGGGGGCAATCAGACGGCAATTCACTATGCCTGGGGGGGGCAAGAGGGGTTCAGCATTTTGCCCAAAGTGGAACAAGCACTTGGTCGCAGAACCAGCTGTAGAGGGGATTCGCTCCTTTCTTCTTCACCCTCTACACCTCAGACTTCAGACACAACACGGACAGTTGTGTTCTGCAGAAGTTCTCTGATGACTCAGCAATTGTTGGGTTGATCACAGGAGATAACGATGCTGAGTACAGAGGACTCACTCAGGACTTTGTGGACTGGTGTCGGCGGAACCACCTCCTGATCAACGCAGGGAAAACTAAGGAGATGGTGGTGGATTTTCGCCGGCGACAGTCTACTGTCATCCCACCGATGCACATCCAGGGAATGGACATTGAGAGAGTGGACTCTTATAAATACCTGGGTGTGCATCTGAACAACAAACTGGACTGGACTCACAACACAGACGCACTGTACAGGAAGGGTCAGAGCAGACTCTACCTCCTGAGGAGACTGCGGTCTTTTGGAGTGAGAGGGTCACTCCTGAAGATCTTCTATGACTCTGTGGTGGCATCAGCAATCCTGTACGGTGTGGTCTGCTGGAGTAGCAGCATCTGAGCCAAAGACAGGAAGAGACTGGACAGCATCATCAAAAAGTCCAGCTCTGTCCTGGGCTGCTCTCTGGACACAGTGCAGGAGGTGGGTGAGAGAAGGGTCCTGGATAAACTATCATCCATCCTGGACCTGGACTCTCACCCACTGGTGGACTCACTGTCTGCTCTGGAGAGCAGCTTCAGTGGCAGACTGATTCACCCCCGCTGTGTGAAGGAGAGATATCGCAGATCTTTCCTACCTGCTGCGATTAGACTCTACAATTTGAATTTAAATTTAAACTGGTGACTGGAACTATGCTTATGACGGGCAGTGCTACTTGTTCATTTATGGTCTGTGTTTGTTTTTTTATTATGATGTGTGCAGTGCGTTATGGTGATGTTTGTTTATTTAGTTGTTTGGATTTGCTGTTGCTGTTGTGACGTGAAATTTCCCCGCTGTGGGACTAATAAAGGATTTTCAATTCAATTCAATTCAACCTGCAACCTTTCGGACAAGAGTCCATGTCTCCTACCACTGGACCACAACTCCCATTTATGTTATCAGAACAAACAAAGTCAGAGTGGTTCACCACCAACAGTAACCACTTTTTAAACGTCTGTCTGCCACCCTACTCCCCTTTACTGAACCGTATAGTGGAGTTCGTCTCATTGTGGAAATGGAAGGTTTATGACAGACAACCATACACAAGAGAGAACCTCCTAATGGCAATGGAGCTGGCCAGTGATGACATCCCAGTGTGTGTGTGGTGTGAATAATGTAAATAAAAGGACTTCACATCCTGATCATGTTTTCAAGAGTACTGTTGTGCGCATAAATTCTGTTTTTGCATTGAGTTGTTACAATAGTGTACATGCAGTATTTTCTACAGTCCCCATGTCAAACTAAAAAATCGAAATGCCTAATCCTCTGCAGAAATCTAAGACTTCTAACTTTCCATTACTTCAAAATTTCTACAAATAGGCATTGGCGGTTGTGAAATCAAGGAATCTTCTCACCAACCGAGAATTGTGTTTTCAGTTGTTTTGCTGTAGTGTGCAGAGATGTGAATTGTGTTTACATTTTTAAAGCTTCGAGCTGCTCTTTTGATACGAAGGTTTGAGTTTTGAAGTGAGAAGGTGTAGTTGTGTTTATGTAGCTTTAGAAGCGAGTGTTGTGTTTAGACATTGGGTAACATGCAGGGATCATTTGTGAAATGTGTTTTAGCATTTGAGAAAAACTGTAATATCAAAAGGAGCAAAAAACATCACACATTCAAGGAACAAAACAAAGCTGGAAGTCAACTGAAACATTGCTGAGTCCTCGTCATGTTTCCGTTAGTTTTCATCATCGTGCACAACGAGAGAATACTGTATGTGCATTTTACCAACTTTGAACTAGATAATCGCGCGCCCGCACCTAGCAGCTGCAGCTTTTTACAAAGTATTTCTTGGCGTAACGTGACAACTTTCAGCTTTCAGTTTTTCATCTCAACTTTCAGATTAAAGCAATCACGTTAACAGTCATTTGGCAGACACTTTTATCTAAAACGATTTACAAAATGACGAGCATTTGAAACAATATTTGTCTTAAAATTTGTTCTATATACTGACTTATCTGGCAAGGTTCTAAAGTGAAACAAAAAAAAAAAACGGAAGTGATGAAAAAATGGCGTCTATTAATGGCGTCAATAAAACTTGACGCAATAATTCTTTTTTATTAATCGCATGTGTTATTGAGTTAACTTTGACAGCCCTAATATATACATATACATATATCTGCTAATTTTATTGTGATTGAAATAACAGTGTCACATAATAAAAGGTACAATGTTAAGCACTTCGATACGTCTGCTGTTTTTTTAAAAAGTGCTTTTATTAATATAGTTGACTTGACTTGACGAAGAGACAAAAAGATCTTACATGTCTAGAGAAGTAGTAGAAGCTGACCATCATGATGAAGATCATCACACTCATGGTGTACTTGGAGGGCACCAGATTCTCCCTGTAAAGAACAGGACGAAAGAGTTCAAGAGTTGTGGCGTCATAATGGAAGAGGCGGCATGATTCAGAAGACCTGTAGTCTTTAAAGCGCAGCAGGTCGTAGGCGTCGTAGATGTCGCTCCAGCTGCAGACGTTCACCAGGCCTGTGGCGGCCGTGATCAGCAGCATCAGCGTCAGCTTCACCATGTGACTGACCTGCACCAGCATGGTAGTGCCCATCAGCGCCAGGGTCGACACGTAGCTGTAGTACTTGGGGTTTTCCCAGCAGCCTCCACTGGTCACCAGAACCAGAGTCTCCGGCGTCGCCTCGTTCACCCGCGGCGCAGTGGGTCGACAGCTCAGCTGAGGAAGCAATTCCACATCATCAGTCTTTTTCTCACTGGTAACTTTCTGTCAAATGGTTGGACAATGAAAACAGGCAGATACTGTATTTACGCAAAATTAAGCACCTGTTTTTCCCGATTTTAGCGGCTCAAAAACTTGCGGGGTGATTATAATTGGGGTGATACTAATTTCAAATATTCACGTAAATATAAGCGCTCATTTCTTTAAAGAATGGTTCTGGTGGCAGACACTCTCGGGACACTTAACAGGGACAAAATAACACTGAAAGAAGTAAGATTTAATGAAAACCAATCATTAATATTTAAGCAGATACACCATAATGGCCAGCAGCTGCAAAAAGTTATAAACTGTATTTACTCGCTTATAAGTCGACCCCCCCACTTCAGCTGTGAGATTGTGGTATTTTGTTTAGACCCCCTTATAAGACGGGGGAAAGAAACAAGAGAAAAGTAGAAAAGATAGAAATGAGTAGAAACCGAATGTTGGGTTTCATATAAAGCCAATTCTGGTCATTTGGGGTCCATCGGGATACTGCACGGAAAAAGTGATAGAACACCTGTTCAGATGCTCTTTAATTATAGAAATAATAAAACTATTCAGACATCCTTGGTGGTAAAGAAAGCCTAAAAATCAAGTAACCTTGATTATTTACATTAGATTTAATCTATTTAAGTTATTAAAATTATTTATTGCTTGAAGCTTCCAAACAGATATCAGACAAAGTAATTTACTCTGGCCCCCTCCTCGCTTACCGGGGTGATGAGACTCACAGTAGGCTGTGGGCTCTGCATGGCTGGGTGTCTAAGTGGTGTCCTTCGAATGGCATAGGTTTTATAGACAATTGAAGATCTTTTCGGGGAAAACCTGACCTGCCTATAGTTTAGCGTGACTCACCACCAATGCCCAGGTCAGAGAGCAGGCGGCATCACTTAACCAGCCGTCTGCGTACTGCTCACAGTCACCCAGTGCATTTAGATACAACTCTAATAATAATAATAATAATAATAGTAATAATAATTATAGCTCTAATAAAACCAATAACAACAACAATATTGATAATAAAAATGCTAAAAGTAATAAGAGACACAACATAGAAACTGTATCACAATCTCAGAAGCCTAGCCACAGAAACCGGTCATTAGATAAAGAAAATATGGCGCTTAATCATATTAAACAGAGCAAGACTTTTACAAACAAAAATTTAAAGCTAGGTCTCTTAAACATCAGATCCTTACAAAAATCCCTTATCATAAACGAAATGATTTTGGATAATAAACTTGATGTTTTAGCTCTCACAGAGACATGGCTAACGCCAGACACCTACACTAGCCTAAATGAATCAACTCCACCTAATTTCTCTTACGAACATGAGGCACGATTAACCTCCAGAGGTGGAGGCGTCGCTACCATCTATAATAATAATTTCAAGATGAATAGAAAATCAAACTTTAAATTCTGCTCTTTTGAACTGTTAGTACTACATATGGAGCCAGATATATATCGGGAATCAATACTTATTGTGACAGTTTACAGACCGCCAAAGCACAATATTGACTTTATAAATGAATTTGGGCAACTACTAGCAGAACTCATTATTAGAGCAGAAAGAGGCTAATCAACTTTAAGTTTTCTGATGAAATAACTCAAACCGTCGTCTTCACCAGTTGGGGTTTATTGAAGATTGATTCAATGCTTAGAGTTGATTAGCCTCTTTTCAAGTTGAGGCAAACAGGGCAAAACAACGGGAGAACTTGACACTTATTAACCAGCGTCTCAAAGTTGATTGTACAAGGCTCTCAAAATGGGAATTCTCAAATATGTCTTTTGAGCAAGTTAAATCCAACTTTGCAGTTTTAGTCAGCACACAAATCCCAGGAACAGCTCTGACTTACTCTCTTCCTCCATAGACTGTGCAATGCCCAATTAAACACCTGGTGCTGACCTGCGTCACCGGTTCGAGACTGACAGCTTGATTGTCCAATTAGCTTGCAGGATAGCATTTTGGCCAATTTTGGGAACCTGACTGATCTACCTTTAAGAAATGCAATGCTCAACACACAATGTTAAAGTGTACAATGAAATATTCAGCTTTTGTAAATAAACAACTAAAATATTTACATTTTTTATAAACCAAAACAAAAACATTTATATTTTGCATTGTTTTTTTTTTTGTCTTTACAGTATTTTATGCTTGGCAACTTTAACATTCACCCAGATGATGTTAGTGACTCTCTAACTCGTTCTTTTAATGATATTCAAAATTCCACCGTCTTTAAGCAAAACGTTATTGGCTCCACTCATAAGTTTAACCATACATTACATTCAGTGTTGGGAGTAACGTGTTACAAAAGTAACATATTACACTAATATATTACATTTTGCTGTAACGCGGTAGTGTAACATTACTTTTAGTATTTTCAGTAATATATTACTCGTTACATGCAAGTAACGGTTGCGTTACATCAAATCTTTCACTTTCACTTAAATCGAACATTTAATATTTCCTGTAGATAGACACGCAAGTCAGTCGTTTCGCCTTTCGCTGGTGGAGCGTTGTGTTTTGTAACGCTCTGAGTTCGAGGTGTGCAGCTATTCGCTCTGAGCTCGAGGTGTGCAGCTATTGGCTGTGCTCTGAGCTAGCGGCCGACGGCTGTGGCTCTGAGTTAGCGTCTGTGCTCGGGCCAGTCGCGCACTCGCGGCACATTTGAACATTTATTAAACAACAGCCGAATGTACATTCGCGAGATGGTCTTATGCGCATTGTTTCAGTTTTGTAAAAAACAAGAACATTGTGGTGAAATGCAACCGCTGTGTAAACGCAAAAGAATTGTCGGCATGAAAAAACAGCTATTTAAAAAAACAGCTCTAACTGGGAAGAGAAAGAAAACAGCAACGACAATGTCGTCTGCACTTTATGACCAGAAAGCAGGACAGTATTGTGTGGTAAGTCATTCAAAATGAATAAAACGCACTGAAGTTTACATAGTCCTGTTGTGTCTGATATCAGATATACCCAAGTTATTCACTGATATTGGAGGAAAATCGCTTTGTCTACCATAGTTAACACTTATTAATGTTAATTATTAGGGTTGACAAGTGTCTTTTTCCCAGACATCCGGGCGGATTTTATAAATTCACGATAATGTCCGGTTTTCCCTCTTCTTCAAACGACTAATACATGTGTATGTAGGTTCACAACCCGTACTTTAAATTATATGAGAAAGTAATATTTGAGAATAAAATTGCGCGTATCGTTTTGAAACAATATGGGACGACTTTTTTCTTGTATTATTATTATTTTTTTTTAAATCACATTTTTAAAAACATTTTTCATTATTCAAAAAAGTCTGACTAAAATAGGTACCTATTTAGGTTTCTACTGATTTTTTTTTTAAGTTAAGTGATTATTTTAACTACCGTATTTACTTGACTATAAGTCAAGGATTTTTCCTTAAAATTTCGGGCTGAAAGTGGGGGTGTCGACTTATACGCGCGGTCTACCGAAATAGAAAATATTTTACTCAGAACAGTGCGCAGATATTTCACTCTTTCTCACAAAAATAAACAGCACAGACACAAGCGCGGTAATTAAATTAACATTTATGACGTGAACTAAATACATTTCTCGGAAATCGGCACAAGCCGGACAAATGAGTAGCACTCTGCTCCGCTCACACACACACACACGCTGACGCGCAGTCACACACACACACTTTCGTCTCAGCTCTCATATAAGAGCGGCTCTTCTGACTCCAGTCTATTTGGCGTGATGCGTCACAAATAAACGAGTCACACGATGGATTTCGAAAGTAGTATTTATTCCCAAACCAAAAGTTAGCTTTAGCCGTCGCATCTTTCCCCTAAAGGGGCAGAGCACTTTTCCCACAATTCTTTAAAATTATAATGCAGCCATACCAATTACAATTTAAACCTTAAACATAAATTAACAATAACTTAAATAGATTAATACCAACATAAACAAACAGTGTTACTTGGTTTTAAGGTTTCCTTTACTTCCAAGAATGTCTGAAAAGTTTTATTATTTCTATTGGATTAAAGAGCATCTGAACAGGTGTTCCATCATTTTTTCCCAGTGTCGCTGTAGTATCCCGATGGGCCCCAAATAACCACAGTTGACTTTATATGAAACCCAAAATTGGTTTTCTAATCATTTCTATTTTTTCACTTTTCTCTCATTTCTTTCCCCCGACTTATAAGGGGGTCTAAACAAAATACCACAATCTCACAGCTGAAGTGGGGGGGTCGATTTATAAGCGGATCAACTTATAAGCAAGTAAATACGGTTGGTTATAGTTTAGCAACATTGAAGCACATTAAAGCATGTTCATCAGCCTCCATCAGCCTCCATGTTCATTTGTCTCGAGGCCGTGATGATTGTCCTCTTTTTTTGGAAATCAAAATATATGGTCACCCTACAATTATAGATTATCTACTACTACTACTACTACTACTACTACTTCTCTTTCGGCTTTTCCCTTATCAGGGGTCGCCACAGCGAGTCATCCCTTTCCACCTCATTCTATCCTGAGTATCTTCCACCCTGACCCCAGCCAACCTCATGTCCTCTCTTACAACATCCATATATCTCCTCCTTGGTCGTCCTCTTGCTCTCTTCCCTGGCAGCTCCATCTCCAACATCCTTCCACCAATATATTCACTATCCCTCCTCTGCACATGTCCAAACCATCTCAGTCTGGCCTCTCTAACTTTATTGCTAACAAAGGTAACGGGACCTGTTCCTCTGATGTGCTCGTTCCTTATACTGTCCAACCTCGTCACTCCCAAGGAGATCTCTGCCTCCTGTCTCTTACTCACTGCCACTGTCTCTAAGCCATAAAGCAGGTCTCACCCCTCTCTTGTACATTTTTCCCTTGAGTCTAGCTGACACTCTTCTGTCACACAACACTCCTGACACTCTCCTCCACCCGCTCCACCCTGCCTGCACTCGCCTCTTCACCTCTTTTCCACACTCCCTATCACACTGCACTGTTGATCCCAAGTACTGAAACTCCTGCACATTCTTCACCTCCACCCCCTGTAACTTCACTCCTCCACCCTGCCCCCTCTCGTTTATACACATGTATTCTGTCTTACTACGACTGACTTTCATGCCTCTTCTTTCCAGAGCAAACCTCCACCTCTCTAGCTCTTCCTCCACCTGCTCTCTACTCTCGCTGCAAATCACAATGTCATCTGCAAACATCATTGTCCAGGGAGATTTCTGTCTGACCTCATCTGTCAACCTGTCCATCAGCATAGCAAACAAAAAGGGACTCAAAGCTGATCCTTGGTGTAGTCCCACCTCCACCCTGAACTCCTCTGTCTGGCCTACAGTACATCTCACCATCGTCCTACTCCTCTCGTACATGTCTTGGACTACTCTGACGTACTTCTCTGCTACTCCCGACAACCTCATACAGTACCACAGCTCCTCCCTCGGCACCTTGTCGTATGCCTTTTCTAAATCCACAAAGACACAATGCAGCTCCTTCAAACCCTGTCTGTACTTTTCCATCAACATTCTCAAAGCAAAAATGGCATCAGTGGTGCTCTTGCGGGGCATAAAACCATACTGCTGATCATTACGTTGGTATTTCTGGACATGAATTAGAGTGGTTTAGGTCCTATCTGTCTGATCGCTCTCATTTCATCCATGTAAATGGAGTCTCATCACCCAGATTTAGTGTTAAATATGGAGTTCCACAAGGCTCCGTGCTCGGCCCAATCCTATTCGCAATTTATATGCTTCCACTGGGGGACATAATCAGAAAGCATGGTCATAGCTTCCACTGTTACGAAGATGATACACAAATTTATATCTCGGCACGGCCTAATGAAATCTCAAAATTTGCAAATATACTAGATTGCTTCAGCGACATTAGTGATTGGATGACAAGTAATTTTCTCATGCCGAACTCAGACAAAACCGAATTATTACTTTGACTCAAACTTAAAGTCTGATGCACCCGAATACAGTATGAATCTTAACGGGCTTGAAATCTCATCCTCACCAAAAGTGAAAAGCTTACGTAGGTGTCAGTTTAGATAGCAAACTCTCTCTTGAAAGTCACGTGCACAACGTCTGTAAAACTGCCTATTTTCACCTCAGGAATATCTCAAAGCTGCGTCACGTGCTCTCCCGACCGGATGCAGAAAGACTGATACATGCGTTTATGACATCACGGTTAGATTGCTGTAATGGTCTTCTGGGAGGTTCTCCTGCTAAACTAATGGATAAACTTCAGTTAGTTCCGAATGCAGCTGCTAGATTACTCACCAGAACAAAAAAGTACAGCCATATTAGTCCAGTGTTAATGTCGCTACACTGGTTACCTGTTAAATATCGCATCCAGTTTAAAATTCTCTTAATCACTTACAAAGCACTAAATGGTTTAGCGCCTCTATATCACAGTGAGACCATCACTTACTACAAGCCTACTATGACTCATGCGCTCTCAAAACTCCGGCCAGCTTATAATACCGCAAATCTCTGGACCTGATGACGCTGTTGGCGTGGAGAAGTGGAGCCGCCTCTTTCCCCACTGGGGAGGGAAACATCTTTCCGGAATCATCATTAAAAATGGCGCGGAACAACCAACGCATTGATCTTGTAGTGTTAGAATGCCAGAGGAGACTGGCACCAGTGAGCCGGGTTCTACCCAGGGTTTTTCCTCGTCAAAGAGGTTTTTTTTTACCTGGCCACTGTCGCATATGTGCTTGCTCACTGCTCTTTGTCTTGTCATAACCGCAGCCATTTACTTAACACCAACAATCCAGACAATCAAATGAATAAAAAGCAACACTTCCCTTACATGTTTACATGTGCGCTTTGAGACAGTTAAAACTGTGAGAAGCGCCCTACAAATACTCATATTATTATTATTATTATTGTTAATTTATGTTTAAGCTTTACTTTGTTATCGGTATGGTTGCAATACAATTTTAAAGAATTGTGGAAAAAAGTTCCCTTGCCCCCATTAGCGACGGATAATGCTAACTCGTGGTTTGGGAATAAATACTAAGTTTGAAATCCGCTGTGTGACTCGTTAATTTGTGAAGCCCCACGCCAAAGAGAGATCCAGGAGTCAGAAGAGTCGCTCTTTTATGAGAGCTGAGCCAAAAGACTGCGCGCGTGCCTGTGTGCGTGTGTAAGAAATAGCCGAGCATGAGAAAGACGAGCGGCCAGCGGAGTGCTCTGAAAGATGTATTTAGTTCACGTCAGAAATGTTAATTTAATTATCACATTTGTCTCTGCTGTTTATTTTTTTCGTGAGAAATGGTGAAATATCTGCGCACTGTTCTGAGTAAAATATATTCTATTTCAGTAGACCGCACGTATAAGTCGAGCCCGAAATTTTGAGGAAAAAACCTTTATTTTTTTCCTTTATCCTTTACTTATAGTCGAGTAAATACGGTGTATATATATATATATATATATTAGGGGTGGGCGACTTGGCGACTGGCCAATGAGAAAGACCACTTCACTGTCACTTCTCTAGTGACTGATCCTGTTTCACTGTCACTCCTCTAGTGACTGATCCTGTTTCACTGTTTTGCTGTCACTCCTCTAATGACTGATCCTGTTTCACTGTCACTCCTCTAATGACTGATCCTGTTTCACTGTCACTCCTCTAGTGACTGATCCTGTTTCACTGTCACTCCTCTAGAGACTGATCCTGTTTCACTGTCACTCCTCTAGTGACTGATCCCGTTTCACTGTCACTCCTCTAGTGACTGATCTTGTTTCACTGTCACTCCTCTAGTGACTGATCCCGTTTCACTGTCACTCCTCTAGTGACTGATCCCGTTTCACTGTCACTCCTCTAGTGACTGATCCTGTTTCACTGTCACTTCTCTAGTGACTGATCCCGTTTCACTGTCACTCCTCTAATGACTGATCGTGTTTCGGTATCACAGCTCTAGTGACTGATCCTGTTTCGCTGTCACTCCTCTAGTGACTGATCCCGTTTCACTGTCACTCCTCTAGTGACTGATCCTGTTTCACTGTCACTCCTCTAGTGACTGATCCTGTTTCACTGTCACTCCTCTAGTGACTGATCCTGTTTTACTGTCACTTCTCTAGTGACTGATCCTGTTTCACTGTCATAGCTCTAGTGACTGATCCTGTTTCGCTGTCACTCCTCTAGTGACTGATCCTGTTTCACTGTCACTCCTCTAGTGACTGATCCCGTTTCACTGTCGCTCCTCTAGCTCTAGTGACTGATCCTGTTTCGCTGTCACTCCTCTAGTGACTGATCCTGTTTCACTGTCACTCCTCTAGTGACTGATCCCGTTTCACTGTCGCTCCTCTAGTTACTGATCCCGTTTCACTGTCGCTCCTCTAATGACTGATCCTGTTTCACTGTCACTCCTCTATTGACTGATCCTGTTTCACTGTTTCGCTGTCACTCCTCTAATGACTGATCCTGCTTCACTGTTTCGCTGTCACTCCTCTAATGACTGATCCTGTTTCACTGTCACTCCTCTAATGACTGATCCTGTTTCACTGTCACTCCTCTAATGACTGATCTTGTTTCACTGTCACTCCTCTAGTGACTGATCCTGTTTCACTGTCACTCCTCTAGTGACTGATCCTGTTTCACTGTCACTTCTCTAGTGACTGATCCCGTTTCACTGTCACTCCTCTAGTGACTGATCCCGTTTCACTGTCACTCCTCTAGTGACTGATCCCGTTTCACTGTTTTGCTGTCACTCCTCTAGTGACTGATCCTGTTTCACTGTCACTCCTCTAGTGACTGATCCCGTTTCACTGTCACTCCTCTAGTGACTGATCCTGTTTCACTGTCACTTCTCTAATGACTGATCCCGTTTCACTGTCACTTCTCTAGTGACTGATCCTGTTTCACTGTTTTGCTGTCACTCCTCTAGTGACTGATCCTGTTTCACTGTCACTCCTCTAGCTCTAGTGACTGATCCTGTTTCACTGTCACTCCTCTAGTGACTGATCCTCTTTCACTGTCACAGCTCTAGTGACTGATCCTCTTTCACTGTCACAGTTCTAGTGACTGATCCTGTTTCACTGTCACTCCTCTAGTGACTGATCCTGTTTCACTGTCACTCCTCTAGTGACTGATCCTGTGCGCTGTCCGTTTTTTTCCCATGTGGCCTGTTCCTGGGACCACCAGGACGTGTGTGTGCATGTGTGTGTGTGTCACAATGTGCGTGTCGGTGATTGCGCGGGACGTGTGTGTGTACTTGCTGAAGGCAGCAGATCCGAAGTAAAGCTCACTCTCACACAAGCTACTGTGTGCATTAATTGATCTCCCTGAATCACTGCGAGTGTGTGGGTGAGCGTGAATGGTGTGCCGTATTACTGGGTGTTGTTACGACGATGTGTTTGTGTTGTATGTCTTTTGTTTTAACAATCAGTCTTGGGACTAATGTTATGTTTAATTTGTAATTAAATTAATAAAACGCGTTTTGTACTTTGCTACCCACATCTCCTGCCTCCTGTGTTCGCACGAACCGTGACCCCTGCAGTGGGTAGTGCTGTCGCCTCACAGCAAGAAGGTTCCGATTATGACTTGAGGTGTGAGTTAGAGGCCGGCTGTGGAGCTTGCATGTTCTGCCCGTGCTTGTGTGTTTCTGTAAGGCGACCTTGGTGGTCTCGAAAGGTGGCACAAAAATAAAATTGAATGAATTATTATTATTATTATTACTAATAATAGTATAAATAGGTCGCTGTTGGGCTTGTCATCTGACAAATAAGCATTTTTATGAAAGTAAAAAAATATATATCTTGCAGAAATATGACTACAATCTGTCAAATATAAAGTAGCCTAAAAACATAATAGCCTACTTATTAGTATTATTTGAGGTACTTTCTTGCTGGATTTCATTGAACATATCAGACAACGAGGGTGCAAAACACTCATCTGGTGGAGAGATACGCGCTCTGATCTGCTCTGCTCGGTCCTGCTCCGCTCTGAGTGAGAGCAGCTCTCTCTCTCTCTCTCTCTCTCTCTCTGTTCACTTCCCGTGAATGTGACGGGGTGATCGTGATATGCTCACCAGTGTTGTGCAAGTTACTTTGAAATTGTAATATGTTACATATTACTTATTACTGTTTGTAAAAAGTAATAAGTTACATTACAATATTACTGTCTGAGAAATGTAATATATTACATTACTTTTGTATTACTTTTAAGTTACTTTCACCAAAATAACTACAGAAGTAGAAATTAACGTCGTAAAAATAACAAAATGTACTTTTTACTTGTACAGTAATTTATGTTACAACCAGTGGAAGACATAGAGTTATGTAGCATAATGACTGTGGCCTCTCCAAGCTACAAATAACAATATACATAATCTATAATTGTAGGGTGACCATATATTTTGATTTCCAAAAAAGAGGACAATCAGCGCGGCCTCGAGACCAATTCAGACAGGCTTCTCGGAGGCTGATGAAACATGCTTAATGTGCTCTATATTGCTAAACTATAACTTAATAAATAATCATCATAATTAAAAAAAATCAGTAAAAACCTAAATAGGTAACTATTTTAGTCAGACTTTTTTGAATAATGAAAAATGTTTTTAAAAATGTGATTGTTTTAAAAATAATAAAATACAAGAAAAAAGTCGGCTCATTGTTTCAAAACGATACGCGCAATTTCATTCTCAAATATTACTTTCTCATATAATTTAAAGCACGAGTTGTGAGTACACGTGTATTAGTGGTTTGAAGAAGAGGGAAAACCGGACATTATCGTGAATTTATAAAATCCCCCCGGATGTCTGGGGAAAAGACGCTTGTCAACACTAATAATTAACTTTAAAAAGTGTTAAAAGTATTGTAGACAAAGCGATTTTCCTCCAACATCAGTGAATAACTTGGGTATATCTGATATCAGACACAACAGGAGTATGTAAACTTCAGTGCGTTTTATTCATTTTGAATGACTCACCACACAATACTGTCCTGCTTTCTGGCCATAAAGTGCAGAGGACACTGTCGTTGCTGTTTTCTTTCTCTTCCCAGGTCGAGCGGATGGCAGTTCGACGTGTTTTTTTAAATAGCTGTTTTTCAATGCCGACAATTCAGCGGTTGCATTTCACCACAATGTTCTTGTTTTTTACAAAACTGAAACAATGCGCATAAGACCATCTCGCGAATGTACCACCGACTGTTGTTTATTGAATGTTCAAATGTGCCGCGAGTGCGCGACTCTGGCCCGTGCACAACCGCTAATCAGAGCCACAGCTGACAGCCGCTAACTCAGAGCACAGCCAATCACTGCACACCTCGAGCTCAGAGCGTTACAAAATACAACGCTCCACCAGCGAAAGGCGGAACGAATGACTTACGCGTCTATTTGCGAACATGAAATGTTAAATGTTTGATTTACTGTCTTGAAAGTGAAAGATTCGATGTAACGCAAGCGTTACTTGCATGTAACGTGTAATATATTACTGAAAATACTAAAAGTAATACGTTACACTACCGCGTTACAGCAAAAAGTAATATATTAGTGTAATATGTTACTTTTGTAACGCGTTACTCCCAACACTGGTGCTCACTGTATCTGCGCTATAAATGCATCTCGCTCATTTCATTCAAACCTTGTGCTGTATTTAGCCGGCCGATTCACCTGCGCGCATAATGGTAATAAACACGAGTGGAACTCGGACATTTTCGTGGATGAATTTATCGGACGCCGCGAACAGGACGTGAAAAGAGAATATGTCCCTGCGAAAGAGGACGCTTGCTCACCGTATTTAACTCAGTAGTCTTGTGAAAGTGCTCGTGCAGAGTTTTCTGTTACTGTTTCAAATGCGCAATGAGGTTGGATGTATTAAACTTTCCCGGTTCAGTTCCATCGCGGGACATTTGAGTTTCTACATTTGAGACATTCACATTCCAGTGTTATTTTGTCTCTGTTAAATGTCGCTGCTTGTCTAATGTTTCTTTATTTGTGTTATTGAGCCAAAAAAAGCTTATTCTGTAGCACGTCTGCCTATTGGACTATTTTTTTACATTATATGGATGCATCACATGCGCATCGTTACATAAAGACGACATATTTCCTTTTATTTGTGATTGTTCCTGACTTGAAATACAGAAAAATTGGGGCTTATTTTCAAGGCGCATATTTGAAATCGCCAATTATAGGCACCCCCAAGTTTTTGAGCGTCGAAAATTCAGAAAAAAGAGAGATGTTATCACTTCATAATTAATATGGTATTATTTTGCCTAAATGTGCACAAAGCTGAAATTAAAGGCATGAATAGGAAGCACTCAAATGCAGACAGACGCTTCCAGAGCTTTGCCCGGCCACTTACCATGTCGACGATATCCGCCATAGTGACTATGAAGATGGCCGCCATCGCCCACGTGTTGCGGGCCCATCGCGTGTGGTCGATCCACGTGGAGAAACACACCAACTTCTTGGGAAACACCTTGGGATGAAGACAACATGTGTGACCTCACAATGGCTCGTCTTGCGCAATCATCAGATCCACGAAGACACACAGAACATCAAGCTCTTCATTTGGAGCCACTTTCGTAACGACTTCCTCTTGTTAATCACGGTACATCAGCACTGGTGGAGAGCGATCAATGAAATGCTGCGGGCCTGAACCAATGCATCGATGAAGCAGACAAGGTCGAACACAAAGTGCTGGTGCAGGATCGAACCCTAGCTGGTATATGAAGCATCAATAGCGTGTGGACCCCCGATCCACGCCACATCCATTAATTTCACAGGCTAATGGCTGATTATTAACCCAGTCACAAAGAAAGAAATCAAATGAGGGTCACGCGTCAAAAGCTGTGTGTCGTGTCCTTGTGTCGGTGTCGCTGGTAAACGGTCTGAATGGAGACTCACGCGGGGAAAAATGGCAGCGAGCGAGCAGATGGTGAGAATGAGGAGAAGCACTTCACCCACAGCAAGAGTCACGTAGTTTGCCACCAACCTGTGAGAGAGAAAAGAGAGAGAGAGAGAGAGAGAGAGAGAGAGAGGACAAGACAGACAGAAACAGAAAGAATGAAAGAGGAAGACAGGGAGACAAAGAGACGAAGAGTAGAGGGAAAGAAAGAAAAAGTAACAGAATGAGGACAAAAGAGAAAATCAGGAAGACCCAGAGAAGAGAGGCAAAAAATAAAGACAGAGATAGAGAAACAGATTCAGAGGGAAACCCAGAATAAGAGAGACAGAGATGATAGAGAGAGTGGGAAAAAATGAGTAAAGAAAGGATTATGAAAGAGATATAAAGATATTCAGAGAGAGAGAGAGGGAGGGAGAGAGAGAGAGAGAGGATAAGAATAAGAATGAGAGACCCAGAAACGAGAGACAAAAACAGACGGAAAGAAAAACAGATTGAGAGAAACCCAATTATGAGACGTAAAAAGAGAGAAAAAAATAAGAGACACAGCAAAGAGTGAGAATGAGAGACAGAAAGAGAGAAAAATAAAAATACAGAGAAACGCAGAGAGACAGGAAAGAGAGAGAGAGAGAGAGAGAGAGAGAGAGAGAGAGAGAGAGTGAGAGAGACAGAAACGAAGAGATCAAAAAATGTTTAAAAAAAATGGACTTTTTGAAAAACAAGTTGAACACTTAGTAACCAACATTAGGAGACAATAGGACAAACTGTGGGAGCTACTGTAATAAACAGGATGATGCAACATGTAAGTTTACTGCATTGATTCAGCATGTGGTGACGCACCGCGGGTCGATCAGCGCCTCCATGAGGGCAGTGAAGAGCAGCACCACACACGAGCAGCTGAACGCCGCGCCACTCTGCTTCTCCTTCTCCACCGAGAAACGAGTCTCCAGTTCTGGATCCGTGAAGCGCAGAGACAAGCGGTTCGTGTACTTCCCCTTCAGCCTGAAACACACACACACACACAGTTCTCGTTTTATTTGTCATGTACAAAAACACATGTAAACAGGTGTAAAGAGTTCCTGAAAACCAGTAAAAGTACAGAAAAGCTTTACTGTAAAAATGACAATTTCAAGAACACTGCAAAAAATGCATAATAAGAAACCGCTACAATACAAGACAGTGAGATGAAAATAACACAAACAGAACAAGTTCGAAAGGGCTTCTCTCCGTAACTGACAAAAACACAACTTGAAATGTTTGCATCTTCTAGAATCTTCTCAAGACTGACTCACGCTTGCACTGTCTCTCTCTCCAGCAGAGCTTCATTCAGAAGTTTATTCAGCTCCTGCTCGTTCTCCTGAGCATCGATCACCCTCTCCGCCAAATCCCGGAGACGCAGGCGACGTCGAGGGTTTGGGAACGATGGGTTCACCACCTAGAAGCCAACATGAGGGATGAAGGTGTGTTACTTCAGCAAACCAAAGAAATTAACCTATGTACTTTTTATTTGCACAGTATAATCGTATTCAATCAATTATTCATCTTATGGAGCAAAATATATGGAGAAAATTATAATCAACAATTTTGAGACCGTGCGAACAGGGCCAAAAGATGTTTGCTTAGTAGCGCATTTATGCAAATATAAGAACTCCACAGATTTTAAGCACAAGTAAAAACAAAACACTTTTTAAAAACCTTAATACCTTCTGGATAAATACTTCTCTTAAAAACACTTTCTACATCAAAACCTAACTGGTAATTTTATTGAATGCTTGAAATCTGCAAATATAAGCACCCCTCCCCCAAGTTTTTGACAGTCCAAAATTGGGGAAAAAAAATTTATATTCGCAAATATAAGCACCCCTTATGGGAATATAAGCAGCTGTTAATTATATTTGTAAATACGGTAGGTCCAATAAGTTGACATACTACTACTACTTCTCTTTCGGCTTGTCCCTTATCAGGGGTCGCCACAGCGAATCATCCCTTTCCACCTCATTCTATCTTGAGTATCTTCCACCCTGACCCCAGCCAACCTCATGTCTTCTCTTAAAACATCCATATATCTCCTCCTTGGTCGTCCTCTTGCCCTCTTCCCTGGCATAATCTGAATAAAATACTCTTTTCTAGGGCTAGTCGATTAATCAAAACATATTTGAAATCGAAATTCAGAATTTATAATCGTTCAAATTTTGCCAGGTCAATTATTTCGATTACTTTCCCTTCTGCATGTGGAGTCACGTGACCACGCTCCCTTCATGGAGTGAAAAAAAAAAAATGCCGTCTCCGACGTTTGGACACATTTTGGCTTCAGGAAGGATGAAACATGGACGTTTTCACGTGTAGACGCTGCAGAAAAACAGTTGCGACGCGCAAAGGTAACGCAACAAATTTGTAGCCGTGCAGCTCTTTAGTTGGAGTAGAAACATTGTTGTATGGTACATAACAATGTGTATGGTACAGCCCTGAAAGAGTTTCTTAGCAGGAACTGAAGAGTAAATTCATGTTCATTTAGTGACATGAAGATCACTAAGATAAGATCACCTCACGCAACGGCGTTTGACAGAGTTTGACTTTCATTACAATCTGTTTACATTGATGAAAATATTTGTTTACAGCAGATGCAAGAATTGCACAGTATTTATCTTCTTATAAATGATAGCTTATAAATAATACGGGTTATTTTATTTAGAAGAGAACTGCTAATTTCCATGTAAATAAGAAAATATTTTAAAAAATGTTGTTCCCAAATGTGCACGTTGTTTATTTTTACTTTTTTTGACAAGAACAAAGTGATTGTTTAACGCACTGTGTGTGCGCTTTAATTTCAGATAATGTTCAATAAATAATCATATCTAAGTGTGTTTCCCTCAATATTCTTTTTTTATCAAGTGACGCACACTTTGTTCAAACATCTCTCACTTTTAACTGTGATCATATTTATTGTACTAAACGGGTCAATAAAAAAACGTCAATAAAATAATCGTTCATTATTCGTAATCATGTTTACATGTTTAATTAATTTTAGATTTAGATTTTTGGCATTGTCGCCCAGCCCTACTCTGTTCTAAACCACATGTATGTTCAAAAACATTTTAGTGCTTAATAAATGTTTATCGAGGTCGACCCCCGACTTAAAGTGTGCTGAGAGATTTCAGCTTCGTGCGATTGCGTTTCACCCCCGAATCTAAACCATACAGAGGTGAGATGTCCGAACGCCAATCCTACCCGCGTGTCCAGATCCTCGGGCTCATCCGGAGTGGTGCAGGCGGTGTGAACACTCCCATTACACTCCGTAGTGTTAATCAGCAATGGAGAATTCCCACTGGATGAAGTGACTGAAAGTTTCTGGACACAGGAAGAAACACAGCAAGATGGAGAAGAGCGGTCAGCGGGCGTGGCAGTGACCCAGCTGGACACTCACCACTCCGTTGATGCCGTTTTTGCCCACCGCTCCCTTGGGCAGCACAACCAGGTAAGTTTCGATGCCGCGCTCTTTCAGGTACTCACAGCGGTCGCCTCCGTGTCCGGGCTCCACGTCAAACTCTCCGTGCAGACACTCCAGAGTGTTCTGAGAGATGTGCACACGCCTGCAAACACAGTCAGAAATATTTTCGTCACCGTCTTCGTCAATGACACTTTTTCACCAGACGAAAATGAAACGAGAACTATATAAAAACTCCCGCTCAGGGATGAAAACTTTAACAAAATTTATTGACACTTTCGCCCACAAATAAAGGCTAAACAAAAATGCATTTCGTGACGACGTCCAATCATAATCTGAGCTCGTGGAGAAAGGCGGGTACAAACCAATCAGGACACGGAGCCTTTCTGCGAGGCAGGAAAAGCACAGTGAGCTGGCGAGGATAAAAACGAGCGTCTTCAATAACGTCATCTTCTGGCTGGAAAAAGCGCTTGAATATATGGATTCATTTTACATTCAATGCGACTTTCTGTACGCTGCGTGGGCAAAAATACAACACACCTGAAGCGCAACCCGCTAATGAAACTTCTTTATTTTTCTTTCACTGTGCAACCATTTGTTACTTGTAAACGTGATGCAAATATAATTTTTATTTTACTGTATGTAATATCCTCTTTTGTAGATATTTCATTTATGAGAATACATTTACTTGCCTTGAAAGAAAAATGTATAAAAATAAGTTCAAGAAAAAATAAATGTTTTTCCAAACAAGATCTTTGTATATAAATTATATGTTCATAGTTAACTACGTATTCAGATTTCTTAGATAACTTTAGTAAACATTTAGAATATACAGCACCTCTATTTTCATTGACTAAATCAATACTGTAATTTAGTCGACTAAAATGTTGTGGTTTCAATCAAGTGTGAGGCGCAGTTCTGAGCATTTGTAAGGCGCTTTTCACAGGTTAACTGTCTCAAAGCGCACAAAAGCTCCATATAGGGCTCACTGTGTAATAACGCTGCCCGAGATCTCAAAGCTCACGTGAACACTGAAAAACATTTCAGTTAGTATCTTTGTGAGACTTTGAGAGATATGATTTATCTTATACTGGATATAAAGGAGATAATGTAATGTTGAAGCTAGATTTTCGAACATTCATATTTAGGCAATTATTTGAAAATAATCTATTTTGTTACAAGTTGTTACATATTTATCAACCTCCGAGAATGTGCTTTAATGTCTTGAGGCCACGCAGATTGCACAGAAGCTTTGTAATAAAATGCATTAATTTTTAATGTAATTACAACAATTTAATAGAACAAAATAGTTCTATAATGCTGTTTTTTTTCCTTGCATTACTTTTACTTTTATACTTAAAACTAGTTTTATCAGTATTAGTAACGCTACTTTTACTTTAGTAGAATATTGGGCATTTTACTTTTACTTTCACAGAAGTACTTTTTAACTCTAGTAACTCTACTTCTAACGAAGTAACGAAAGTGACTACTTTTGACAGCACTGGTTGTAACTGTGAAAACGCTCTACAAATACACTGAACTTGAACATAAATCTGATTGTGAAAAACTATTAAAAAAACGGAACTTCAGCTCATGCAAAGAGCAAAACTAAAAAATGCTTTTACCTCCCGACATTAATATACGAATCACTCTTCGTCACACTCTTCCTCTTGTTCTCCGAACAGACTTAGCTGTTAAGTTAAACAGCGCAGCATAAGAAAAACGCAAATGAGTCGAAATGAGGGGAAATGAAACTCTCCTCATAAGATAGGATTGGAATCAAAAAGAAAAAAAACAATAATATAGAGAAAATAGAATGAAATAAGAAAGGACATTGACCAGGACACCAGCAAAAATGATCATCCATCCATCATAGAGGCTAGAGGCGAGAAAAGACTTTCAAAATAGCTACAGAAGAACCGACGGCAGGACTTTTATTGTGTATTATAACAAAGTGCAAACATTGTTGTTGATTCCCCTTTGATCTAAGATAAGATAAGACTTTATTAATCCCACTAGGAGAAATTTTGTGTACAGCAGCAGCAAAGAGTTTTATAACAGAAAATGAATAAGGACAATTTAAAAGACAACAGTGAAGGCCAAAATGCAAAGAGAAAAAAAAAGAAAGAAACAACAATAAATAGGTTGTGCAAAATGACAACTACGCAATTGGCATAGGCAACAGCAGGACACCTGGGTAAATGACAGATATGTCCACTCACCCTGGTATTCCTCCCGCCTCCATCTTATTGGCCACCGTGACGTCCGTGGACCACACGTCATACTGCCAGCGCTTCTGCCCGAGGACTCCACCCAACACCGTCCCAGAATGCACCCCGACACGCATGTCCACATCCGTCTGGGTCTTCTCCCGGACATACCTGAGAGCGCACAAACAGACTCGTCACCCTCTGACACCCCCCCCCACACACACACTCACACACACAACCGCTACACTCACGAGATGGCCTCCACCATAGCCAGGCCCATCATGATAGAGCATGCCGCGTGATCCTCGCGGTAATCAGGAAGACCACAAATGCAGTAATAGCAGTCGCCAAGAATCTTGATCCTCAGCTGATGGTATTTCTGACGAGAAAGACCAATCGAAAATCAGGGAACTTCTCCTCAAAGTCGGATTAGTCGGTCTATTTTCTAAAAATAATAAATGTCTAAATAATTATTTATTTTATTTATATTTTAAAAACTATTTATTAGCTATTAAATGTCTATTTTTCTTTATTCTTAAAAAATGTTCTAAGACACATGGTTACATTCTGGTTTATAATTTCTAAACTATCTATGTGAATTTAATTAACAATTCTCAATTTTGTTTTAAGTGCACTTAATAATGCAAAAAAAAAAAAAAACCCACAGTAAAGTAATACATACAACCAAATTAAAAGTAATAAATAAAACCTTATAATAAAAGTCTTTAAACGTCCATTTAAAAATCTCTACGCTCTAAGACATGTTTTTTTTCTTCTTATAAGGCGCAATGTCAATTAACAATTACCAATTTTTTTTGTTTTAAGTGCACTTAATAGAACAAAAAACACAGTAAAGTACTACACGCAACCAAATGATTCCAAACGTCAATTTTCTAAAAATAACAAATGTCTAAATATAAACATAATAAATAAACCTGTTAAGCATTTATTTTCTCTATATTCTTAAAAAAAAAATCTCTATATTAGACGCATGTTTTTTTCTGTTTTATAAGGCGCACTGTCAATTTCTAAACAATTTTCTGTGTTTCGCTTTTCTTGTGTACCAAAATTGGATAGCATAAGATAACTTCCTAAATAATCAAAACATTTAATAATTTGTATCTTTTATCGACTACATTTGAATGGACACTTACTGTTACTTGTAACATTGTGAGCAACAAGTCGGCATCGACTTATACCACGGTTAATTTCTTGGCAGACGAGGTGATATCGCCATCTGCAGGATGCTGAAGGTACTGGATGCTGCTTATCAGCTCAATCACGTGAACGTGAATTTGAGGAGTGAATGTATTTTACTAATTTTAATACATCATATATAATTTACTAATCGGAATATTATAGAATTTACAAATTCTTCTTCTTTGCTCACTTCAGTTTGACTGAGACTGACTTTTTGTTCTTGTTATCTACTTTGTTCTACCATTTTTGAAATATTTCGCTTCTGTATTAGAAAACAAAACCTCATGAATGGAGTTTGTTTTAAGTCCTTTTAAAATTGGATACTTTGCTACTTTGACTCAAGTCTTTTTGAAATTGGTGACTTGAAATTTTTACAATAATTATTTGTACTTTTACTCAAGTATGGCTGTCTGGTACTCTTTACACCTCTGATGAAGATGTAACGCAACTCGGAAGTTCCTGCTTAAAACACATCAGAAGAAACAAAGTTCCCTCACGGCTGCAAGCTTGTCGAAGCGAGCGAAGAGTTCATTGAGCAGCTTGACGAGTTCCTGTGCGCTGCAAGACGAGGAGAGCTGCGTGAAGCCCACGATGTCTGCAAACAGAATACTGCCACGCACACACACGGTCAAGCGGTCACACACACACACACACACACACACACGGGGTGTTTCAGAAGAACACACACCTGACGTTCTCGTGCCGGTACATGTACATGGTGTTGAACTGCTGCATCTCTTTCTGACTGGCTTCTTTCTTCATGTCCTGCAGCATCTCATCGGCGATGTGCTTCGGCAGGATGGACAGCAGCAGACGCTCCTGTTCACACAAACCACACACTCATTTGTCCAAAGTCTCCTTTTAACTCATCTCTAGCTGATCATTGTACACCGTTACTCCAGAACTGCAGCTGAGTGACGTGTAGTGTGATGGTACAGATACCATGGATTATTTGATGGTACAGTCAACAGATACAAGTCGCATGTTGAGTTTTATCTGGATCTCTAAAGCCTAAAGCACTCATTTTTGTTCAAATCTCACCTTTATTAATCTAATAACTCAATACCATATTTACGCAAATATAAGCAACCCTTTTTTCGAATTTTCGACGCTCAAAACTTGGGTGGAGCTTATTAATCGCCAATTTCAAATATGCATGCAAATTAAGCGTCCATTTTTTCGTATTTATATACAACAATCACAAATAAACAGAAACACGTCGTCTTATCGTTATATAGACGCACACGCGCGTCGCTGCATATGTTAAACAATGGTCCACAGGCAGACGTGCTACAGTATAAGCTTTTATTGGGCAACACGGTGGCGCTGTCGCCTCACAGCAAGAAAGTTTCGATTGTGACTCGTGGTGTGAGTTCGAGGCCGGCCGGGGCCGTTCTGTGTAGAGTTTGCATGTTCTCCCCGTGTTTGCTCCGGTTTCCCCCACAATCCGAAAAACATGCGTTTCAGGTTAATCTGGCCTTGTGTGGGTGTTTGTGAGCGTGTGTGGTGTATCTGCCCGGTTGAACTGCCAGATTGATTGCCGCGATTTCTCCGGGCAAAAGGATGGTGTGCATGGTGTTCCTCATTGTAAGAGGCGCTTTGAGAAGACTTGTAAAGAAGACTTGTAAAGCGCCGTTCAAATAAAAATCGAAAGCATTACTATTATTATTGGCTCAATAACAGAAATAAAGAAACATTACACATGCGGCGACAATTAACAGAGACAAAATAACACTGGAAGAAGTAAGATTAAATAAAATACAGTATAACGGATCCAGTGTCATCGCAGAAAGTCAAAGCAGTCAAAAATTAAAAACACGGACAAGAAGTAAAAATTCAAGGAACAGACAGTCAAAATGCTCGGTCTGCTAAATAGGGGATAATAATCCTTCACTTCGATTCTCTTCACAGTGTCAGAAAAACAGTTGCTTTGAGCATGCGTGGACTGGTGCAAGGGATCTTGGGAAATAAAATTTTGACCACTGGAATCAACGCTTTATTATCTATTATTAAAAAAAATTTTAAAACATTTTTTAAGAGAATATTAACGTAGTTGAACGAGAAACGTTACTTATAAAAAAACCTTATATATATATATATATATATATATATATATATATATATATATATATTCTGAAAAATCATTTCAGAAGTTCAGACCAAGTCTTCCTCCACCATGTTTCACTAAGGTATGTGCTTTTATTTAAATGTGCTGTTACTCTGAGACTGTTCTCCTTGAGCACGTTGACCTGCTTTTAGTTTGATCTTCTGGACTATTACTGCTGCTGCAGCCTCTTCCTCAATTCTCTGGTACTGGAACCTTCTTCCAAGTAGTTCCTCTGTGGCGAGGGTTAAATCTCGTACAGGAAATTTCTTCATTCAGCTGCTCTCTGGTGGAACAACTGATCGAACTTAACTAAAATCCCTAGCACCTTCCCCCTGTGGTAAATTTTACAGATGAACATCGGAGGGATGAAAGTTTGAGTTTGCAAAGAAATGAATAACGATTACAGTTACTAAAAGTTATCAAAAACCAAGAGAGACACACTAATGACAGAGGAGAAAGGGAGAGATACAGACGACAGCGAGGCAAAAGACGATAGGGACGGATGAAACTGAAAAAGCCATGAGACAGATGACCAAAAGAGAAAAGTGGTCAGCGAAAATAGTTTTTTCATCTGTAATGGACAGATTTCTTTCTATTCAATTTACCCACTAGAAAATTAAACCTGGGAGTCTGATAGGTTCTAAAACTGCTCAATCGTTCAGATTTGTACCGGTTTATGGGCAAACTTTTAAATAGAGAGAAAAATTTGTCAATGTTTTTTCTTCCTTTATCTTTTCTTTTTAAAGTTAAGCATTTTATTTGAACATTTTTGTTTGTGCTTATTTTTAATATGATTACAGGCATGCTAATTGAGAAAATATCTATATTTAATTAATTTTGTTTATTTTGAAGTTTAATAGGAGTAAAAATAAGATTTGTTCAGCTTTTCTCAAAGTAAATTTACCATGTGTGAAGGTATTGCAATATGTGAGCACGTCTGAATTAATTATTCCGGATTTAAGATTAAGTTAAATTTAAAACAAATGACCGAGTGGTTAGGTTAATTTCCATTCTTGCTTTTTGGTATTTAGGTTGAGGTATTTAATAATCAATTAAAGCATTAAACAATCTCATGACCTCAATCACTATGCTTGTAGTTTGTTTAACCCACAGACCGTCCTGATCTTCTGTCTGGTGTATCTCTTCTACTGCCGCGTGTAAAGCCACAAAAGTTTCCTCTCATCACAAAGTGCTTCTGATGTTCCTCATCTTGTAAGCTTATTTGGATGAAAGCGCTTGCCAAACGCGTTTATTTTAGGGCTGTCAAACGATTAATTTTTTTAAACTAGTTAATCGCACTTCCCTGACCAAATTAATTACGAATTATTGCGATTAATTGACTGTATCGACTGATTAATAGTAATATCGAATATTGAGGTGTAATATGTAAATTAATGTAAACTCAACACTAAATAAACACGTGTTTAAATACTGTAAAATAATTTAGTGTCTTTGTTTTTTAACCCTCCGAGGTCCAGTAGCATTTTTCAAGACAAAACACACAAATAAAGAAGTATATATTTTTTTAGATTACACTCTTAATAAAAACAGGACGTTGTGTTTTTTGTAAAAAGGTTTTGCCTTCTCTTTGTCAGCTGAAAACGAACTGTAACTTAATAAATACTTATCACTCTAACATGAAACATGTTAACATACGTAAAGCTTAGAATGTCTGTTTTTAAAAATAAGTGTAATAATAATAGTGCACACTGTATAACAGTGTAAATACTGTGTAAATGTCTGTTTATCTAATCCATATGAATCTAATGCTTCGGCTTTTTGAACAGAGCAAGTTACTTGCAGTTGAAAAGGGGAAAAGTAAGTCAGTGTCAATTTGCGTTTATGTGACAACACCTGAACTCAATGACTGTGAATAGAGCTGCACATTCAGGACAAATGGAGAATCACGATTTTTTTGTTTAGAATAAAGATCACGATTCTTTCTGGATATCTTATTATTTTAAATATTCAACCCTGAAACTCAGGTTGTCAAACAGCAATATAATAACACATATTACTAATTGCTATAATTATGAATACATTAAATGAAAAATATAATGTAAAAGAAATGTTGAAAAGAAAAAAAAAATCACCATTAAACGTAATAAAAATAAACATTTACATGAACAAGTTCAGTATTATGTCCAGTTGAAAATTATTAGAATTGATTAAAATTGTTAGCTCTGTTTAAAAGCACTTTTAAAATACTTTTCAAACAATGATTATTTTAGGGGGGCTATTAATTGTGTCCTCAACTTTATTATTAGAAACTTAATTTGTCCTTGAAACTTAAAATAAAATCCTTTTTCCTTTTTCAGGTAGTAAAATGTTGGAGTTGATACTTTACCGTATTATTTAATCATTCATTCTCTGATCGATCAGAGAGTTATAATAGTCAGAATCGTATAAATGCTGGATTCAGATTGTGAAAAGGCAGAATCGAGATCGTGATCTTTTAATGAATAATCGTGCAGCTCTAACTGTGAGCTGCTGATCTTAATGAGCCACACCAGGAGACTTTCTTGGTTCTATTCATTGCACGTTGCCAAACCGAAAGTAAAAAATAAATGCAACTGTGATTAATGCCGTTAAAAATAATTGATGCAATTAAGCACTTAAAATTAATCATGAGAGTTAACACGTTAACTTTGACAGTACTACTTTATAGTAAAATCAGTTTTGAACTGTCATGTTTCTTCATGAGCGTCTGGTCACTGCACTTCATCAGCAGGTTCAATCTCTGTGATTTCTCAAGAGATCTTGAGTAGCTAGAGAACATCAACGATTTCTCTGCAGACGTCAGTTTGTTTATTTTTTCATGTTTATTTTATTTCAACCAAGCCGTAAACTACTTACATCAGGACTAATTGAGGAACACCAGCTCCAGGACTTCCCGTTTAACCAGCAGACATATCCACAGGCCGCAGCTTATCACCCACTCCACTAAGTTCAGACTCACTGAGTATCATTTTCATCCACAGCTTCATCCGGCTTGTTCAGGCCAAAGAACCGGATGTGTCTCCAGGCCTCAGGCTTCAACACGAGACGCGTCCGACTCTACAAACACTCTCACACCCACACACTCTTCTCATCTCTCTCGCTCTCTCTCTTCACACACTCCTCATCTCTCCCTCTCTCTCTTCTCCTCACACACCCCTCCTCATCTCTCTCTTTCTCTTCTTCTCATCTCTCACTTTCTTTCACTTCTCCTCACACACTCCTCATCTTTCCATCTCTCTCTCCTCACACACTCCTCATTTCTCGCACTCTCTACCCTCACACATACCTAATCTCGCACTCTCTCTTCACACACTCTCCTCATCTCTCTCTCCTCACAAACTCCGCATCTCTCTTTTCTCCTCGCACACTCATTTCACTCTTTTCACACACCCCTAGTCTTTCTCTCTCTCTTTCCGCTCGCACACTCCTCATCTCTCTTTCTCTCCTCACACACTCATCTCTCTCTCTCTCTCCTCACACACTCATCTCTCTCTCTCTCTCCTCATACTCATCTCTGTCTCCTCACACACTAATTTCTCTCTTCTCTTCAAAAACTCATCATCTCTCTCTTCTCTTCACACACATTCCATATCTCTTTACACACTCCCATTCTCTCTCTCTTTCCTCCACACACAGACTCCATCTCTCATTCTCCCACACACACACACTGCTCTCCCTCCTCCACACACACACACACACACACACACACACACACACACAATCCCGCTCTCTCCTTCTCATCCCCATTTACTCCAGCTCTCTCTTCACACACACACTTCTGCTCCCTCTCTCTCCTACACACACACAGTCATAAAGTTGGTTTGTTTACTCAGGGAAGAGTACTGATCACGCAAACACATGCAAAACACACACACACACACACACACTCTCTCTCTCCTCTCTCTCTCTCTCTCTCTCTCTCTCTCTCTCTCTCTTTTTCTCACTCCTCCACAGACACTCATCAGGTCGATTCATTCACCCAGAGCGTGACAATAAAGACCTGAAGATCAAGAGGAGGGGAGTCACTACTGTGATTACAGCTGACATTGTCTCAGGAGGTTGGTCGCCATGGAAACTTGCACTAGCTGGATGCTCCTTGATTGGCTGGCAGATCGCGTCTCCCATCAGCCCCTGCTTCCCTATTAGCATTCAGAGAGTTTCTCCCTTATATGCTTCTTATCTGCGTGCGCTCTCTCTCTCCCTGCGTGCGTGTCTGCGCGCGTGTGTGTGTCGCTCTCTCTCTGAGTGTCAATTTTTCAGTCTGTGTGTGTGTGTGTGTGTCTCCCTGTCTCGTGTCTCCATTTCTCAGTCAGTGTGTGTGAATCTCTACTTTCTCTCTCACTCTGCATGCGTATGTGTGTGTGTGAGTCTCCCTCTCTTGTGTGTGTATTTCTACTCTCTCTTTCTCACTCTGTGTGTGTGTGTGG
>CM051496.1:31550348-31579390 GCA_028031935.1 Paedocypris micromegethes
GGGTTGTGTTACTCTCTCTGTGTGTGTGTGTCTATCTCTCAGTCTTTGTGTATCACTCACTCTCAGTCTGTGTGTGTATGTGTTTCTCTCGCTTTCTCTCTCTCTCCCTCCGTGTGTGTTGCTCTCTCTGTGCGTGTCTACGTGCATGTCGCTAACACACAGTGTTTCTCTCAGTCTGTGTGTGTCTCTCTATGTGTGAGTGTTTCTATCCCTCTCTTTGCGTGTGTGTGTGTGTGTGTGTGTGTGTGTGCGTGTATGTAATTTGCTCTGTGTTTGTCTCTCTCTGTGTGTGTGTGTGTGTGTGTGTGTGTGTGTGTGTGTCTCTCTCTCTCTCTCTCTCTCTGCACCATGACACCACTCGGCGGGACGACTCGGGTGGGACGCTCACCTGCTGCTGACTCTGCTCCTCCAGGTTGAGTTTGACCTCCAGCGACTGCCGGGCCTCCAGGAAGGCCTTGCGGTGTTTGCGGTCGGCCATGTAGTACGACATGACGCCCACTGTGATGGCACACAAGTAGATCACAATGTTGGCCAGCAACTGCAAAACACAAACATAAAATCAGCAGCGTTATTACAAGTATGTTACACCTTTAAGCATTTACAACAGAAATGGTATTGTAAAAAAAACATTCTATGCCGTATTTTAAAATTCAATGTCATATTTTTGGACTGCAAGGTCCTGTCCTTAGTATAGAATCGACGTTTATTAACAATGCGTCGTGATGACAAAAAATATAATACTAAAGTTACCCTTGTTATACCAAACAGAAATTTTAGGTTTATCTGGATTGTTTTATTAAGTGAAGTTCAAACATATAAACATATATGACCTTTATAATAAATCATTTAATTACATTACATCCTCATCGCCTCCCTCTTAAATTTTTTTGAACAATTGCATCATCTTTAAAAAAGTATATAAATGTAACATATATATATATAATATATATATATATATATATAAGCATTAAAAAAAGATTTTTACATTTTTTTTTTGCTTAAACCTCCTGTTAGGTTAGTTTCAGAGGAACATCAATAATGGTTGCGTGTCAATTACGATGACCTCGGGCCTTTTACATAAGTGCATATTAGTGTCAGAAACCAAAACTCTGTGTGTGTGTGTGTGTGTGTGTGTATGAGAGAGTGTGTGAGGGAGAAACAACAATATGTCTCGATTGTTGCAAAGAAACAAATGGTATTTGACTATTTCTGACTACTTTTAGCTTGATTACTTTTAGCTAGACTACTTTTTAGCTAGATTTTGTCTGAAGGGTCAAACTGACCATGAACATTATCTTTGTAACAAAAACAAGTCGATTCCACTGAACTATTTTATGTCACGTTTATATGTCCATCACACTAACTAAGACAAAGAGAAATTTAAAAGTGAAAAAAATACTTTTAACTTTTGAACTTTTAACACAGGTCAATTTGACCTGAACAGTATCTTTGTAACATAAAAAGAGTAGTTATATTGAATAGTTATATTTTTTATATGATGATTCCACCAAATAAGCCAAGCCAAGGAAAATTTCTAAAGTGAAAAAAATACTTCTAAGTTTCTTAAAATACTTTTAAGACCCAAACATAGGAGGGTTAAGAGGTTCTAAAGTCATTTAGGGTTGTTGTTAGTGATAATAGACATACATAAATATGCAAGATTCCTTTTTTTAATATTATTTACTCCTGGTGGGCAAAACACCAGGCGGCACGACAAGCATCAAACTGCTCACTTGTCGTCCCAGCGCCGCCCCTTGGACATCCTGCTGCTCCTGCTGGGCGATGGTGACGCCCAGGGCCAGCGTGTGCACCCCGCATGACACGGCGGCGATCAGCACGATGGGGGTGAGTCTCAGCGGCAGCGTCAGGAAGTAGGAGAAGCTGAAGAAGGCCTGCCAGCCCACCGTGTCGCTGGGCTGGTGGAAGTGGGCGAAGCTGAGTCCGAGGTAGCAGAAGATCTGGGCTGCGATGAGCACCCACAGGGCGTAGGGCACCAGCCGGCGCGTCACCCGGTCCGGCAGAAGGCCGTAGCGGCACAGCAGGTACAGCAGCACGTCCGCGGCCAGTCCTGCCGAGGCCACGGCTACCGACGCCAACTTGTCATGGCTGTAGACCACGGAACACATGACGATGACGTAGCAGTCGAAGAGGGCGGCGAACACCACCAGCACCAGCAGGGTCTCGTGCCTCTGCCGGCGAAAATAGGTCTGGTAGAGGTTCTCCAGGGAGTCAGGGGCAAAGGTTAGGCGCATGAAGCGCGGCAGGCACAGGCAGCATCCAGAGCTGCGGACTGTCACCTCGTGGGCTCGTCCCACCGCCTGTCCGGGGTCAGAGGGCAGGGTGACCGAACACTCCGCAGAGTACTCCGCCGAATACTCCGGCTCGGAAAAGGTCCGGTTTCGAGGCATTGTGATGGGCAAACGAGTTCCTCCAAAAGCGTCTCAGGCCAGGGGGCCCGTGGATGCTTGGTGGAATCTCGTGGCGTTCGCTGCGTGCCGGCTCATGACCTCGCCGAGAGGCTGTGGCGCCTGGGATGCGCTTCTCAAACAAACGCCACACGCCTTTGTTTTTCTGGTGTCTGCAAACAAGACAAGACTCAGCAAGTCGACAAGGCAAAAAAGAGCAGACCGTGAGGAACCGGTTTACGGGATCTTACTAGTCCAGGGGCCAGTGTCGGCGTACGGCCGCGGTCACTCCGGGTTTCCATGGTGAATCCTCGCCTGAATGAAGAACATCAGGAACACGAGCCAGATCGACACGACACGCTGCGAGAATAAGGACCATGCGATCACTGTGATTGGCGGGTCTATCACGATCCGTCACGTTTCACGCGTATGATGATGATACATGTTGCGCCGAGATCACAAACAAGTCCAACATACCCCGACGTTATCATTCGGCGGAGATCCGCTGGCGGAGCATCTCCTACTCTGCGTTTATCACCGAGCAGGGTCTGATTTCTTCGTGTACGTACTCGGGTTTTCCAGGTGCGATCCTCTTCTCCTCGAGACATACAGATTGTGACGACGATCGATCTGAAATCTACGTCAAACGCAAACAAACCCACTGCGCGCCTAAAGCAAAGCCGTTTCTCGAAAGTCAACAGAAATCACGCGACTAAAGGTGGGAAAACACGCCGCAGCCTTCCGCCCCGCTGCCTGGCCAGACCAGGTTTGAGGCACATTTGCATTCAATGTGTCTGTATATATACACGGCGAAATCCAGTCGTGCTCACTTTTCTTCACAGAGCGCTGCCTGGTATCCGATTCGCCAGGGAGTCGGCTCTCAAAAAAGATCCGAACGAGTTGACTCGTAACGCTGCTGCGAATCGTCCAACCTATAAACGGAAAGGTGCTAGAATGTAAAGAGCTCGGATCGTTAAAAAATGTGGAATATGGGACGGTTGCGATGCATTTCACGATCTCCGCGGTGTACATTAGGTAAACTGTGTGTAGTGTTGAAAAGTAGAAAGTACGCGGATCGGAATCTTCCTGTCATGCTAACGAACGAATGTCGTGAATAAAAGGGTTGGTTTCAGTTGCGAATGGACCGCAATTGGAATTACCGCAAACTGATTTGTTCAAAGGAATCGAGCTTTACCGAACCTACTATGGCAAAAAAACAGCTTGTGAATATTTGGTTTCCCCACAGTGACGTGTGACGATGCGCGTCCAATCACAGCAGGATAGAACTTGCATGCCCTGATCCTTCGTCATAGTAGGATAAAGAGATTCGCGCCCTTCACCCTGTTTGTCTCGTGCTCTTCCCTGGGCAAGGACTCGCACTGACCACCAAGCTTGAGCCAACCGCTGAAAAAACACATATTTTGTGTGTGTGTGTGTGTGTGTGTGTGTGTGTGTGTGTGTGTGTGTGTGTGTGTGTGGTGTGTGTGTGTGTAAAGGAGAATAGATCACAAAACAAATCCATCGTACTCTTTCTATCTCACACATTTTCTACACCTTATTCTATTTTTGAATCACTGGGAGCAGGAGTCAGCAAGTCTGGGCCTGAGGCGATTCACATTATAAAATTGTACACAATGGTGAATGGATGCTTGGAAATAGATACCAAATGTGTTGCTCAAAAACAGGGCGAATGCCTGCGTAGGATTCACAGTGTCCATCCATAAGACAGCAGTCCAGCAGTCCGGCACCGGATGGCTCTTCTGAGGTCACATTGATTATTCCAGTGAAACTGTGTATCGAACAGTCATCAATGGTTGGACAGCTGACCTTTCCAAATCACAGATAAAACAACATCGTCCGACACACACTTCACATGGCTGCTCCACGCCATGAACGTGACATCACATCGCTATGGAAAAACATGTGCAGGTTCATAAGAATCAACTTCCATGCGGTAAAATGCAAGCTGTGAGAAGTGTGTATTTAAAATGTAAAATGGTTAAATGGTTGTTCCTAAACATAAATTAATGAAAAACAAATCCATCATCATTAAAATATTTGTTTTTGTCTTTAATCTTCGATTTTAAGAAACTCACAACACACAATTGTATCCAAATACTCTATCCTTAATTCCATCCTATGTAAATATGTACAGTAAACAGAAAACAGAACATAGAAACATGACCCCCTGTTTTTGTCAGTTTTAGCATAAAATGAATAAATCTGAATAAATGCATGAATGGCGATCAGTTTGTCAAAAGCAGAAGCACATTCTTGACATGAAATCATTACGGCTTTAGGCTGCCCACTGCTCCTGGTGTGTGTGTGTGTGTGTGTGTGTGTGTGTGTGCGCGAGTGTGTGTGACTTCAGAGGATGGTTAAATGCAGAGAAACAATTATTGAAACAATATGCCCAGCGAAATAATCTGTTCTGTTTTTGACAAGAAAGTAAAAATTAAGTACAGTATTTTTCGCCTTATAAGACGCACTTTTTCTTCCCCAAAACTAGGGTAGCGCGGAGCACGGTATTGCATTTTAGTTGACTGTATTACAGTTATTCTCAATCGCTAAGACACTAAATTCTATTGTCTGAACCAAATTCTCAATTGCTTGAACACACTGGTCAAATCAGTCACTCTTTTGACAAAACCACAAACACTTTTCAGCTAGTTAAACACAACTAGCCAACACATTTTCATTGAGATTCACCTGTACAGCAGAATGCTGAACACTGTGACACAAGTCAACCACAATTGAAGCACTGCTGTAACCGTCAACACTACAAGTCAAAATTGATAACACTTTTGTCTGATGATGTGAGGGACAGAAACATATGTAAAGTAAGCCAGATCAGTGAAAATTGGTTTCTGAGGCTCTACAAAGCATGGAAATCTGAGGAAGAGGGTGTGAGAGGAGGTTGAGGTGTTCAGCAAAAACAAAGATTGGTCATATCTATTGAACAGTACGTAAATATTGACAACAGTTACTGTATGACTATATGTTCTATAGAGCTGTAAGTCCTGCTCATCCGTATACTCCACTGGACCTAAAGATATGGTCCACGGAGTATACGGATGTAAGAAAATGTAAGAAAATGTGAGAACATTGACTTTAGCTCTATATACTGCACCATACCACAGTTCACTACATCACTGTACTGGAATATTGTAATGATGGGTTGGTCTAACAATTTCTAGGATCAACGTATATTTTTTATAACTTCATGTTCTCGTTTTAGGGAATTGATGAGTGACACACAGGGCTGTAAGTGTGTTCTCCCCGCAGCAAATGGTCCGTGAGAACAAAGCCATTACTGTAAACTAGGTGAAATTCAGCAGAAAATCATTTACCTTACCATACCCTAACCCTCATGAAAATTTGCACACACGGCATGTAAACGCACAATTTTTCGGTTTGTCTTTTTGTGCTAAATGCACAGGTTTTTTTTGGTTTGCAATCTGATTTTATATTACAGTGAACAATAAACTTTTATTTCTCCTGTTTCACCCTCTGAGCGTTGTGTTTTGCATTTTTTTTTTACATAATTGGCAAAATCTGAGAGAGAAAAGAGGCGAGCGGGCGGGCGGGAGAGAGAGAGACTTTAAAAACCAAAAACCTTGCGAGTCCAGCAGACCCATGAACACGAGCTGAGTAACAAAAATCCCAACACCACACGATGGTTAACCTCAAAGGACACAGGTCAAACTTCCTGATTTTTTTTTATATTTTTTATTTAACCATAGGAATACAAGTCTGATTGGAATTAGGCACTCCTTGTTCATTTGTTGCAGCTACTTTACTTTACTTTACTTTACAGTCATTTGGCAGACGCTTTTATCCAAAGCGACTTACAAAAAGAGGAGCAAGTGAAGCAATTTGTCTACAATAGGCTACAGTAGATGTCAATACAGGCTATATAAGGAAACTTACTAGACAGAACAGCATGACAGTCAACAAAAACAATACAGTGTTAAACTACAATACAGTGTTAAACATTTACCAAATGAAATGCATTCAAAACAATCAAATCCAACACAAGGATGCATGTGGTGCTGACCTCCAACATCTCAGCTCATCTGACTTCCTGTCTTGCTGCACCTAGTGACGCAAGATCTGGAATTAAGGCTGTGTGCCGCAGTGAAAAAAACTGACTGCGGTGCACCTGAACACAGCGTGTGTAATTAATATCCCCCCGCTCCTGTTGCTAAGTACACAGAGCGAACACTGGAATGATGGTGAATACGGTAATTATTACCTTCTCTCCGCCACAGAGTGCCACAATTATCAGATACTTCATTATACCTGTGGAACTTTGGGACTGTAAAGCTTCAGAGAAAAGCAGAGTGCAGAAACCCACCTTTTAGCGCTTGGTGAAAACATCTTAAAGCGGTTCTTAGCTGTTAGTGAGAGTAAGTATGTTTAGAGAAGATTCAGTCTCTAGCCCCTTTCACAAAACAAAACCGGAAAAATTGCAGGAAAATCAGAACGACTTTTCTGGTAAAGACTGTTCACACAAGCGCTGCCATTCCTGCATTTTACCGGAATAGGACCATTCACACAGCATTTTCAAAATACTGGTATTTTCGGTGACATCATCAACTGGCGACACGCTTTAAACAGCTGCGCCTGTGTAAATATAACAGTGGTAATTGTTTCATATGTGGCGGCGTCACTAACTGTTCCTTTGATATGGTGACAAATGTCTTCATCCGCTCGAATTATTAGGAACGCTTTGATTTCTCTGTCGTTCCAGTTAGAGGAGATTTCCGACTGTGATTTCTGTAAACAGTGAGAGGTGTGACTATTCTGCGACTATTCAGTGACTATTTCGGTCATCAACCGGCGACACCTCTTGAACGGCTGGACATGCGAAAGCGCAAAATGAGCGTGTGAGAATGTTCTGATTGGCTCAGAGCAATGGGTGACGTTGCTCTGTGAAAAAACCTAGGGAGTAACTCTCTGGTGCCAGTCTCCTCCAATAACCACCAACTGCAGAACCGCAGAATGACAGTCTGAGACGCCGGCGCCCCAGACTGTCATGACGTCATGACAGTCTGAGGCGCCGGAAGTGGGCGGAGCAAGTATTGCCTTAATAGGCATTTTGAACTTGTGTTTGCTACTTTTTAAAGCTTAAACACCGCGTTAATAAAGTTATAATCATGCATTCTTTTTAAACGATTTAATTAAAAAGATTTACTTCCGTCCGTATATGGGTTGAATATGTATATACACATATTGTGAATGGGACACTTTGTTTTTTTATTAACCAAACATTAAAAAGTCTTAGTTTATGTGTATTTGTATAAAATCAGAGTTAACGATTATTTTCCAACACAACACAAATCATTCTACTACTATACACACTTGTTTGTAATTTTAACTTATCCATGTTTTGTTGCGATCAATGATTAATAAATGTAAATTGTTAAAGTAATGATAACAGTAGTAATAACAACAACAAAAATTTCTGAACGTTTTATTTAATAATAAAAAAAGAATCTTAAAAAATAAAGATTGATTTCTATAAAGTGTATTGCAAATAAAAGAATACAAGTTTTGCAGGTACATGCAACTTTAAAAATGTCAGTAAATGACTAAACCATGGGGTGGTCATTTACTTAGAAATAAAACATGCATGGAAACATGGAATGTGATGCACAGTGCTGGTGGCTGACGGGGTCTCCAAAGACGCTGGCATGTGATGCACAGTGCTGGTGGCTGACGGGGTCTCCAAGACGCTGGCATGTGATGCACAGTGCTGGTGGCTGACGGGGTCTCCAAAGACGCTGGCATGTGATGCACAGTGCTGGTGGCTGACGGGGTCTCCAAAGACGCTGGCATTGTCGTGACCTCTGGAATGGTGAAAGTTGCAGTTGAAGTTGAAGGCATTTTGCATGATGTGTCATGCTGCTTTGATATACAATTTTGTATGTGAGTTTGAAAAAAGTCTCTCCTCAAAACTGTGGCTGTACAGTAGAGACAGTGGAAATGTTGAGTCGGTCTACAGTCCAGTCCACATCTGTGTATTGTAAAGTCTGAAATATATTGTAAAAATACAAATAACAAAATGTATAACTGTTTGTTGCATGTTTGGTTGAACCTTTTAATTACCAATTGTATAATAAAATCATGCAGAAAACCAGTGAATTAAAAATGGACTATTAATTTTTTTTTCACTGTGTAAACAAACAACTCAAACAACTCAACAAAAACATTCATACCTCCATGCACAACAGCATTTTTGAAGTGAATTTGGATGTGTTTTTTCAGTTTGTTTAGTTTCGTTGGTTTGAACACACTGCTATCACAAAAAGGGCAGTGAAAATCTTTGCAGCATGTTGTGCACTGCTCCAGAGGTGGTACTGCTGACCCCTTCTGAATTGTTATATGGCTCTACAAACGAAATAAAGTTCAAACACGGTTAAAAACTTAAAAAGCATCAATAAATAAAACCATAAATATGTAACTTAACAAAGTAATATAATGCAACTAAAAAATAATTACGTGATCAAGTGCTTTAAACCATTTTGTGTGAGCGTTAATCTAAAACTGTCAATAAAATACACAACACATATGCATCCGTATCATCCATACCGTGTAATCTTCCGTCATAACGATTCCGTTTTCGTCCGTTTTTATATGAGCGTCGCTGAAAAAAAATCCTCACGCGTGTCTTCTGCGTGCACTCAGAACTCTTTGGTAAACATTGGTAAACGATCGAGCTCCGCCCACTTCCAGTCTTAAAACGCTACATTTATCACAACAAATACATGGATAAGTTAAAATTACAAACAAGTGTGTATAGTAGTAAAACGATTTGTGTTGGAAGGATGGCGTAATCGTTAACTTTGATTGATTCTATATAAATTCACACATAACATTTTAATCTCTGGTGAGTTAAAACAAAGTGTCCCATTCACAATATGTGTAAATACATATTCAACCCATATACGGACGAAAATAACTCTTTTAATTAAATCGTTTTAAAAGAATGCATGATTATAACTTTAATAACGCGAGGTTTGTAGCAAACACGGAAGTACAAAATGCCTTTTAAGGCAATACTTGTTCCGCCTACTTCCGGCGCCTCAGACTGTCATGACGTCATGACAGTTTGAGGCGCCGGCGTCTCAGACTGTCATTCTGCGGTTCTGCAGTTGGTGGCTTCTCGTCTCCTCTGCCATGCTAACATTACAAAGTCATTGGTGAAGATGAATGCGGACGTTGTGTCCTGTAAACTGTGGCGGCTCTTCCCCCAATGATGACGCAGTGGCTCCTGATTGAAGACTCCTCGAAACAACGTCGTCCACAACAGGTCAGAGACGGACTGTGCTTTTCAGCTCCTATTTGGTTATAAAAGCATTTTCACACAGTACAGTATAATTTCATTGTAATCATGTGATGCAATGATGATAAAGTCATTCTATTCTATAAAGAGACAAAGTCCAAACAGAAAAGTACAGTATTTACATGAAATAATAAATACAGCGCGCAAAAAAAACAGGACACCAGTATGTAGTTGTAATATGTGAATAAATTTGCTAGGAGGGTGTTGGAAATTTGGTAATTGAGTGTAAGCAGTGAGTTGTGTTTAAAGTTCTGCAAAAAGAGTGTTGTGCAGTGAATTGTGCCTTCAGTTTTGAAAAGTGTGTGTTACAAAATTGCAAACTGAGTGCAAAGCAGTGTTTGTGCTTTTAGTTTTGCAAACTCGGTGGGTGGTTTTGCTATAATCATTTCAACAGTTTTAGAAATTGTGCTACAAGAATCACAGTTTAGGCAATCAGAAAAATTACTATTATTATTATTAGTAGTAGTAGTAGTAGTAGTAGTATTTTCTATGTTGTTACTGCACAAATTACAAATATTTTAGCCACCCTATTACAGTTTTGTCTTCTCTCCCTGGTGCTAGAAAGTGTATGACGGTCATCCTTATCAACATGTAGCCCTTTCACAGGCAATGGAGGAGGCATGTGGAGATATTTTTCCTGGTGACTTAGATTTAAGGATATCGGATGCAATGCGGAGGACATTTTGTGGCCGGACCCAGAAAGATGACATGATGTAGGCTGATTGTCTTTTTTCCCTTTTTTGTGACATTACTATGTTGTGTTCAGACTTTCTCTCGGTTTTGATGAATGTGAACAAACACCAATACTTGGAATTTTGGATCCTTGTATGTTTAGACGACACTATGACAAAATTATGACCTAAAATTGACATAAAGACAGAAAGCAATAGCCAGATGTGTTTTGTATTTATACCATCAGTGTGCAGTTGTTGCATGATGGCTTGTGTGTACTGATTGACACGAAAACACAATTTTTACAAAGGTGTGAAGAGTTAATCTAGCTGTGATCGCTATTGCAAGAGAATAACAATGATTGTGGTGAAAGATTTTGTTATTTGTGTGTAGAGTTTTGCAAAAATAGCCAATAGTTACAAAAAATGTGCCTAGGCAATCAGAAAAAAACTGTAAATGAAATTTTAGACTTATTTTTAATGCTTCTAAGCGCTGCACTATGCATCCCTTATTTTTCAGTATTTTAAAGTTGTAACCCTAGCAAGAGGATGACCAAGGTGATGTATGGATGTTGTAAGAGAGAACCCGAGGCTGGCTGGGGTCAGAGTGGAAGATGCTCTGGATAGAATAAAGTGGAAAAGGATGCTTCGCTGTGGCGACCCCTGATAAGGTAAAAGGCGAAAGAGCTGTAGTAGTAGACATTTCGAATTTCACCACTATGAGTCGCCACAGCGCCGACATTCATCCTATAGAGTAGACGATTCTCATGGTTGTTTTGGCATGGATTGACCCTATTCCCGACACAAACTCCCAAGGTTTGCACAGATGTCACTGGTTTAAATCACTGCTGCACGATTATTCTAAAAGCACGACAACGCTTTTTCTTTTGAGCGAGACCGTGAGACAGTCACGTGATCGAGCTGCTCACGCGCATGTGCGCAATACAAACCGACCAATCGGGTCGCGCGCCTCGGGGACGAGGCTGATTTTGAAACGTTTGCATTGTACATTTTTATCGACATTTACCTGACATACATCCAGCGTTTGCCGTCTGAAGGTGAGCAGCCAGTTTAATATCTCGGGTAGGTAAACTCGCGCGAAAAACATTGTCACCGAAGCGCGTCGTATGTAAGATTGTAAAATCGTTCTTTGATGAAAGTGAGGGAAGCTAGTTCGAACGACTCCCGGCAGATGTTTGCTCAATCAAGATTTGTTTAACAAAGAACAAGCGAAAAACAGCCTCGAATCACATCTCAGAATTATTTAATCGCCATGGCTCCGAATTTAGTCAGGATCAGAATGGTTTAGTAGCGTGGTCAGAAATAAGCTAATTGGCTAAATCAAGTACCTGATGCTAACATCAAAATAAAGCAGTGAGTTGATCAAGCGCCACGTAATGGAAATTAAATCATTATAAGCATACACATTTATAATATAAGTAATATAATTTTAGCGCTAAACCGGAATTAACATTGTTATTTAACCGAGATAAACATTGTGAGGCATCTACTGGTGGGTGGGTTCCTGTCACGTTTGTCTTTTGTGAAGCTTTATTTATTCGTGCTATATTTTTTCGAGCTGTTGATTAATTTAGAGTGCATAGTGGGCATTTTTAGATGCTGAGAATTGGACAGAGTTGTTGATTAGATTTGAATGGAGTTGTGTGGTGTATGTTTAACCGTGTTTGACACAGTTGTGGGAAAGTTTTGAGTGAAAAATAAGTTCATGAAACATAGTTAAAAGTCTTGTGGATAAATGCAGCGAAATAAAACGCAACTTGATTTGAATTTAAGAAAATCCTGTGGGAAATTTGAATGTAATATATGTGTATGTATAATTGAATGTAAAAAGACGCCATTTCTAGTCCTTCACTTTCCTATAAAGTGTTTACTGTACGCAGAACATTTACAGTATTGAGATAAAGATGTGATAAATCCAGTTTTTGAAGAATGGCCATTCATTGGCTGGCAGAGCCAGAATAGTTCTTATTTTTCAAATCAAATTTTATTCGTCACAAGCATATACATACACGGTATGACATGATGTGAAATGTTTGTACAATCACTCCAAAAAAAAGAACAGAATAAAATGCAATAGGCAAAAAAGATCAATAGAAATAGCAATAAAAATAGCAAAAAGAAAAATAGCAATAAGAATACAAAAACGAATGTAAATTACAAATTACAGATACAATGCGTTTTTTTATACTGTACAATGGTAAAGTGACAGGAACATAAAGTGCCCATAAGATAGTTTTAAAGTGTCCGAGTGTCCAAGGTAAAAAAAAAAAGTGGTCCATGTGCAGATTAAAGATTAAAATAAAGTGTCTCATATGCAGATTAAGATGAAGGCTCATGTGCTGAAGTGGTCAGTTCTGAGCTTTTCCTCAGTTTTTCCTCTGTGAATGTGTATAATCATTATTATTTCAATCGGTTTGGGCAGAAATTGTAAAGCAATGTTGAGCAAAGTCAAATGTTGAACAATAAGAAAACGCTTGTCTTGCTTGTCGTCCGTAATAAAAAAAAATGGGTCCAAATTCTTCATTCAAATTTGTGCATTTGAATGATTCATGCATTTGAAATTGTGGATGTTGGACATTATTATTGTGTTGCCAAGGCTTTTTTTTTTTTTTACTTTAACACTTGTTTCAATTTTTCCTGATGTATTGAAGAGCTGTGTGTGTTAGTGTGAAGGTAACAGAGTGTATCACAGTTGTTTGTCGAGTGTGTGTGAGAGAACGAATGTTTTGAGTGCGGTTGTAATTTGCCATTATTATGTAGTGGACATAGTCTTTCTCTTCTCAGCGGCATTATTGGCTAGAAGACAAGGTTTCGCAAAAAATGTTGCCAAAAAAATCTCTAGTCCTGGTGTTTAAAGTGAGAGTAAGAGAGATGATTGCTAGGGGGCGCTGTGACATCACACTTTTTCAATTGAATTGTACCTTGTCTTGCATAAATCTTTCCAGTCACTCGTAGGTCAAGGAACCACTGTGAGTACTGTATGTGTCAAAGCAGGTTTGTTAAATAAAAAAAAAAACAGACCAGACAGGTCCAGTGGAGCAACTGGGTCTCGTTGGGAAAGACACGGATCTGGGTTTGTTTGCAGCACTTGACTGTGTATGTGTGTGTGTAACTTCACTGGATGGTTAATTGCAATATGGCAGACTGTGTTGGGATTCATTGATCATCAGTGTTTGGATGCAGGGATGGATGAAGACGAGAGCACCGAGCGACGGATGCAGATGGCGCTTCTGTATCAGCGACTGGCCAAGATGAAACAACAGCTTAATGATGGTACAGTTTATATTAATGTTCACATATTTCAAATGTCTAACAATGCTGACATGTATTTTTGAGAATAAATCTGACATATTCAGAATCCTTTTTTTCTTCTAGGATTTTCCACATTTTTAGGTTTTCCAATCAGAATCATTTAATGGGCCGATCCGAATACAATTCCTAAACCAATTCTTTTATATAATATAATAGAATAGAATAGAATGCCTTTATTGTCATTGTATCACAGGGTTACAATGAATTAGTATTGCTACTCCATTTGGTGCAAAAAAAAAGATGAGATAATGGAAAAATATACACACTTGATAACAAATATAAATAAGTACAATATATTAAAATATGGTCCAAAATATAGAAGGCAAGAAACAGTTTAAATATAACACAAAATACAAGAACACAAGAAAAATGCAATTGACAAATATACATACTGCAAATATAAATAACAGAAAGTGCTATTTATATATTTATTTAAATAAATATAAAACGTTTTTTTCGTGTGTGTAAAAGCAAAACTCAGTAACACTAAACGGCACGTTTTTCTGCTGCAGTTTTAGTGTTTGAAGAAAATTTTTTGTCTAAACCCTTTTGATTACGGTACCTTTACAAATTACTTTTTGTTTTAAATATGACAACAATATGAATAATATGAAATAATGTTTTGTTCACGTATATAATTATACATTTATCTTTCAAATAAATATGATACAAGTTCAATTTTTACAGTGTGGAGCATTGGTCCAGTCACGGCTCACAACGACCAGATTTCAGAGTTGCACATCTCTCATCACATTGTGGTTGAATATTATTGTTGTCGTTTTAATTAAACAATCATAATTACAGCAAGACAAGGATCAAGCATCTGAAAATGCGGCTTTCTGACATTCTGAACAACACAAACAAGTCAAGGTTACTTGTCAAACTCAAGTGAAAGTAACTGTTTCAGAGGGAAATGTTCAAATATTATTCACAAACTGCAACTGCAACAACTGACATAACGACCAGAGATCAAAATTGATCCAGATTTGTTTTAAAAGGCTTTAATCAGCCACTGATATCTGATCCGGACTTCTGCGTTATTCATTCAGTCAATGTGAAGCTGTGAGTGTTATTTCACCAAGACATCTTGTCTCTTCTTTACAGATGACACTGAATACATCAACCAGGCCATCAGTTCCAAGTCACCTGACACCTGCTGGACTCTACTGACCAACCTGGAGAAGAAAGGGAATCTGCAGATGGACCCTGGCCTCCTGGGCAAGCTCATGGACATCTACGCCCGCGTGTTCTCCAGCCTACCGCTCAGGCTGCACGCACACGACCTCAGCTATGCCAAGATGCTGATCAGATTCGCAGAGTTAAATGCGTGAGTCCTATTTTGTTTTTATCAGGGCAGTCCAACGATTACATTTTTTTAACTAGTTAATTGCACTTCCCTGGCCAAATCCCTGGCACTTCCTTCAGATTAAATGACTGAAGCTTGTAATATTGGAAGTTGAAGTGTAATGTAAATGAATGCAAACTCACACAAAAAAAACACGCGTTTAAATACTGTAAATAATTTAGTATAATTTTTGTTCAATTTGCAATGTATTGTCTTTGATTTTTAACCCTCCGAGGTTGAGTCGCGCTTTTTTCAAGATAAAACACACAAAAAAAGTGTTTTTTGGTCTTACATATACGTAAGTGTTGTCCACTGAAAGTTTGATTGAAAGTTTGAAGTACAGTAATCCCTGATTTATCACGGTAGATACGTTCCAACCCCGACCGCGATAAGTGAAAATCCACGAACACTATTCAGACTTTTAAAACACTTTTCTCGCGTAGTATTCTTTATTAAAGTAATGTTAACAAGCATCTCCCAGCCGCACGCGTCGTCCCCGCAGAGATATTAATTTTCAAAGTGTTTGAATAGGGGGATATGAGGCGCAAGCGCACGTGATGATGTTGACGGGTGACGTCAGACCGAAACCGAAAGGACGAGCATGTAGCTCTGAAGCTGTTTGGTCATCTCTTTGGTTTGCTTTTGTTTTATTTAAATGTTTTGTAACGCTCTCCACCGTGTTGCCCGGATGGGAAATAACACTGCCCATTAAAGGTTTTGGTGAGCTTCCCATCCTCTGCCTTTTTATTTTTGGCAAGACACCCGTGGCCGGGTAGACGCATTAGATCGGGAAAAAATGAATCCGCGAATATACGTAATAAAGAAAAAAAATCCGCGATAGTCGAACTGCGAAGTAGCGAGGGATTAGCCTCTTAGTTTTCATTGCAAAAAAATACCCGTTTTTAAAAACCTCAATTCTACTAGAATTTATATGCTAATTATATTATTTATATTAAGTCTACAGTGTATATGTTTTAAAGTCTCATGTAACACAAGTCGACTATAACTTGAGGTACAAGACACTCTACCAGTATTCCGCAAGTTTTCGCTGGCGTAAACTGTCACCCTGCCTGCAGAGGGCTCTTTTTCTTTTGTGATGTCTGATTTATTGCTTTTTCTTGACAGGATCCAAGAAGTGAGTGATGCGCAGGCTAATTTTGAAAAGGCAAGATCTCACTGCGGGGAGTTCGCCTTCGTCCACGTCTCTTATGCTCAGTTTGAGCTGTCGCGTGGTACGTCTTTTCCTGTTTCACACAAGCTTTACAATATAATGCCAGCAGGTGATCATGTGCTGTTTTTCCTCACAGGAAACATTGAGAAATGCTCTTTGATTCTTCAAAATGGCTTGGAGAAGAACGCAAAACCTCGTCACATTTTGGATTCAGCCGTGAAGAACCTAAACGTGGGCAAACACCAGCTGCTCTTACCTGAGGATAAAGAAAACCGTGGTTAGTTTACAGCAGCAAAAAAGTATATAAAATCAAAACAACATATGTGGCTTGATTGTAGTTGGGAACGTTAACCGAGTCATTTTTACTTTTTTGATAGTTTAAAGAAAAACAACATCTCTATAGACTTCAAGTAAAAAAAAACCCCACAAATCCCTACAAGATAAAATACAGTAATCAAGCACTTCACTTCAGTTGTCTGAAGCAGTCGAGTTTAATAACACACACATATTTTGTCCTGTGCAAACTTGGCCAGTAAGGTTGATTCTAGATCTGTCTGAATAGTGTCTTCAGACAATTGAAGTGCTTGAGCAGTCGAGTATAAAAAAAACATAAAATAACCAGGGAGAATGAGTGAGGAAACATTTCAACTAGGACATTTTACTGTCTGAAAAATCATTTTATTTTGAAGTGTGTGTGTGTGTGTGTGTGTGTGTGTGGGTCTCAAACCAGACGATGACACTCAGCAAACCCTACATACAGCAAACATTTACAGTTGAGGACAAAATTATACGCCCCTCTACATCATCATCTTTTGATAAGTATTTCAAAAGTGCCTTTAAACGGCTAAAAATTTTGTCCTCAACAGTAGATAATACTGTACCAAGGTATGTTTATTTTTTTTATGTTTAATAGTGATTGTTTTTCTTTACAACATTACTTTTACTTTAGATTACATTATTTTTCATTCCATTTATTTCAATTGATTGAGTAATTTGTGTTTTTTATGTCAGTTTGACAACCTGATTTTCATGGTTCAATATAAAAAAAAAATCCAGAATCGTGAACGAATTAAGTTTATTTATATAGTCCTTTTCTTAGTCCCAGACCAACGCAAAGTCGCTATGAATTGTAAAAAAGAATTGTCATCCAGAGTCATGCAGCTCTATATAGTATTATATTTGACATATTTTAATAATAAAAACCTGTGGCTCGCTCTGATATATGCAACAAAAATGACTGAGGATCTCCACCCGATGGGTGTTTCCTTTTCATGAACTTTCAGTCCCGTCTGTGTTTCCAGAAGAACGTGAAGGCCTGAGGTCTGATGGTGCCTGGGACCACTGGAGCAGCAACAGCAGTATTTCTCTGAGGTATGATGACGTCTGTGATGCTTCAGAACACGTCAGATTAGATCTGATTTCTAGATAAAACAGTTCTTAGATTTTTTTTCAGACAAATGTGATGAGCTACGTCGCATGACCTTTGTTTGTGTGTGTGTGTGTGTGTGTGTGTGTGTGTGTGTGTGTGTGCGCGCGCAGTTGTCTCCTGTTTTACACTATGAATCTCCATACAGTAAATCTACTTTGTTTTTTTACTTTCCTGAAATAAGTTTCTGTGAACATGTCCTGCATCTATTTTTCTGTCCATTTCACTCACTGCTGTTATTTTTCTGTAAATTCGAAGATTGTGATTGGAGTATACGTGTTTGACTTTGACCATTAAAACATGACCAACAATTGTTATCTCACTGCGATTTATAAAGTGTTGAATAATTTTTTTTTTAATCGCATAAAGAGTCGACATTTTTCTTTTTGAGGACTTTTTCACATAGCGTCTTTGCGTTGGTCTCGGACAAAGAAAAGCGCTATATAATGAACTTGAATAATGCAATTTAAAGCCACACAGGGATTTTTTTTGTTGGTTTCAGTATGTCATGTTTTTTTTCCAATGTGCAGTTGTATCTTGGTTTGCAAAACAATTAGTTAAATGACTCAACATTGACTTGAGTTCAATGTTAGTCCGGTTAATCCGTTATGAAGATTTTATTCTCTTTATTAACCAAATTTTAAAAACTATATTACACAAAATGTACATAAAGGAACAGTGTCTATTATAAAAAAAAATATATATATATATATTAGGGGTGTGACGAGATCTCGTGGCACGAGATCTCGCGAGATCCAATGCTTCTCGCGAGATCCAATTGAATCTCGTGATATCGCGAGAATTTGGCGCCATTTTTGATATATTTGCAATACCGTGGATACCGTAATAATTAATGGATTTGATATTTATACAAGTATATAAACCCTTTAATACAGTATAACACGTTCGTTTCGTTACAAGTTGTAACTTACAACTATCAATGACGGAACGGACATTGCTAATCGAACACAGAAAGCAGTGTAACAGACTGAATTAATCGATCAGACCCGCGACGCGCATATGCGCTGCTCCGTTTTCTGCGCTGTGCCTTTAAGAGAACGTATGACGCGCGCGAGAAAATCTGCTTGTTTTATTTTGAACAAAGTCTGTTTTCGGTTGGAAATCATGGTTTCACGTAAAAAAAGAAAAGAAATCGCCAAGAAAAGCGACGAATACCCGAAACAAAGCTAAAGTAGGAAGCCGCTTTCTCTCTCTCTCCCGCTCTCTGTCCTGCTCTCACTCTCTGTCTCTCTCTCTCTCGCTCGCTCGCTCTCTCTCTCTCCCGCTCTCTCTCTCTTTTCTCTCTATAATTGACTGGCCAGTGACACTTTCAATACATTTGTTTTTTAGAGCTAAAATTAACACAGTGAATTTAATCATAATAAAGTAGATTGATGTTGAGTTGAACTTGATGCCAAAATGATTCTACCATTCTTTACAATTTACTGGACTTGTCTTTGTTTATAAATAGTGTTTAATGACTGCGCTTGATGGATTTTTATACATTTGACAGTTAAAACATTTTGTGAAATTACCTGGCAATTTATGGCATCATATTTTGTATGATCAATATTATGTTAGTTATCTGGTTATGACTGCATGCAATTGGTGAAAATACGTTGCATCAACAGTTTTGAATGTTTTAGTTAAATAAAATACAGATAAAATATGGCTCTCCTTATATTATATCGAAGGTTTTTTTTATTTAAAAAAAAATCTAAATCTCGTCTCGTCTCGATCTCGTGAACCTAGTGTCTCGTCTCGTGGGAAAAGTGTCTCGTCCCACCCCTAATATATATATATATATATATATATATATATATATATATATATATATATATATATACACATTTTGTACACTTATATTTACACTGACCGGTCTCTCCCACTGCAGCCAAAGAGTGCATTCAATCTTTTGTGCATTGCTATAATTTTCATCTTCAGATCAATGTTTTTCTTTTTTGCAATCTTGCTTGCTCCCATAGAGGGAGTTCAATACAGCAATTGCTCAAACATGTAAATGTATGCTAAAAATAATCATAGAAACTCTGCACACTAGTCGCAGTGTAGTGTTGTCACGATACTAGAAATAGCAACTTCGAACTGCATTCTCTTTTTATATTTTACGGAAGATAAAAAAAATACATCTATTAACAGTTTTTAAACGAATTTTAAGCTAAATGAATTTGGTAGGAGCCCTATATTTGAAATCGAAAATGCGTCTACAGCAGGGGTCTCCAGACTATGGCCCATAAAAACTGCCCCGCGGCAAATTCTAAAAATATAATTAAAAATGGCCCGCAAATTTTTATTTATTTATTTATTTTTTTGCTGTTTGCATTTTTGCCTTTACTGTTGTCTTTTAAATTGTCCTTTTGAATGAATGAATATTACTTTAAAGAATGCCACTGTACTGTAGTATATTGAAATAGGTTAAAAGCACTACTGTGGCTTTAAGAGGGTGTGTTTGAAGTGTTGATGCTGTTCTGGGTTGTGAGAGTAAAAACACAGTGTGCGAGTTTATTTCCTCACCACACAAATTCACAATAATATAAATAAAAGTATGACAGCCACAATCATGCTTCTCTATAATTTCCTTCTTTAGCTTAAGGGTTATTTTATTTTAAAACCTTGCTCTCGCATGTATCTTGCATCCGTCTGCTTTACGCGTTTCTCTTTACTGCATGGGATCGAGGGAGTAGTTCTGTAGAGTCTGCGGACCAGCGCTGGTCAGTGGTTGAAACGGTACTGGGCCGCCCAAGTGAATCAGGTTAGTGCCGAACATATCATATCAACGTAAACAACTGTATTTAAAAAAAACGATGCGGAAATAATTTAAAAGAATAAAAAAATAAATAAAATTGATAATATATAATTTAAAAATTTGATATTTGATATAAAAAGAAAATTCTATTATAATGGGACCTTCCTCGGTGAGTTAAAATGTTAAATCACTTTATTTGTATTTTAGTATATCTGTTTTGTTTTATTTTGAATCTATTGAAAAATTGACAAAAAAAACTATTTACTATTTAATACTAAATACTATAAAATTATATACAATAATTAGAAAATTGCGTTAGTGAACTGTACCACTGTATTTTCTTTGAATCCCAAAATGTGTAATTTTTTTCTTCGAGCCTGGTCCAGCCCCTTTGTCAAATTTCAGAACCCAATGTGGCCCGCGAATCAAAAAGTTTGCAAACCCCTGGTCTACAGTAAAAGTGCTTAATAAGTAATATTAGCGCTTGGATGCTGATCTTTCCGCATCCACCTGGTTCTCGCGCTCATTTGCCTCAGAACCAAAAAAAGTTTCAGCCAAAACGTTGTCTTTGGTGCTTTTTCGGTTAAAACCGGCCGTGAAGTCTCTGCACTTGCCATCTGATAATATTTATCACGAAGCTGAGAGGTGCTCTTCTCCACGTGCAGCCAGTCTCTCTGTACTTTTGGGCCAGAGTATTGTATTGTATTGTATTTAGGGGTAGACAATAAGGGACATTTTCCTAGTAACTTTTGAAGTTCACTGGCACAGCTATCAAAACCACTGACCCAGGTAGACGCGTTGTGTATTGATCCCAATAATCGCAAAAAAAAAACTGCTTGCTTGAATAACATGAATATAATTTACTTTGTTTAATGTAGGTTTAGTGCAAAGGGCAGCAAAACTGAGCGAAAACAGAAGGGCAATTCTCTGCCTGTTCTTTACGTATTCTCTTTTGCTTTCCCTCAAATCCTCTGTGGATATTTTCTTCCTTCCTGAAACATGTAACCTAGCTCAGTGGTGCACATTGGAAAACATTTTTGTGCCAATACAGCACCTATTTTTTATTACTTCATACTGTCAGTTAGATGCTTCTATCCAAAGTCATTAAAAATGTGTTAAGATTGGTAAAAACTACTGTGGGAATCGATCCCATGATCTGGTGTTTCCAACACCGGCTACTGACTGAGCTGCTACACAAACTATTCTGCACCCAATTTTAAAAAGTTTGCAATTATTAAGTGTTTTGGCAGTTTTGTCATATCGTTCCCCTTCAGTGTCTGGTTGGCTTTGTTCAGAATGAATCAGTATCAATAATAAAAGAACATTTATCGTCCAAGTGCAAATAATGTAATGTAACTTGTAAAGCAAATAATGTAGCATGTTACATATAAAAAGAGCAGCATCACAGCAGTGACTTAATCAATGAGCCATAGTAAATATAAGTGGTGTATAAGTGGTGTTCCTGCCACTTTGCAACTGCGACAACAACAAATAGCTGGACATACAAAAATATATTTTAATTTATCAATTAATTTAAACTAACTCCCAGAATGTCTGGATAGTTTTATTAAAGACATCAAATAAATGATTTCAAGCGTGTTCTTAGACATTTGAAATCTTGGGGCAAAAGGATCACTTCCTGTGATGAGGCTGCTTGTGTCTGAATGTGACGGACATCACGCGTCAGATACTCTGTTCTTCGGGTAAAATTCATGATAGTAGTTTGGCTATCGTATTATGGCTTAATAGTAATGTGTGCCAATATTGCACAGTAAAGCCGCGTTAGCGTTCCGCGATTTAACAAACCTTTCTTTTAACAAATTATCGCTAAGCAGTTGCCGTCTTTTTCACCCGCGCTGCTTTGTTTATTCTCGCTTTCGTTTTTGATGCCCAGTTTAACGAGATTATTCGCGAGTAAATTGCTACTTGTGTACGAATGTCGCGGTGGCGCGCGCACAACAGCAGGGAAGCGAGTGCGGTGTTTGGAGGCAGAGCGCCAAAAACTCGCTGCATATTAGTAAGACTGTTGGGATCACATGTCGGGATGACGCGTTAGCGATAGTTAGCGAGCGAAACGATTTAACATAAATGCAGGTAGATAATGAGAATTTGGATTTTTTTGTGTCGAGTCATTTTTACTGGCCCCACCGGGCCAGCAGTTGGACCGATCTGGTGGCCCGGTTGGTTAAAAAAGTAGGTCTGGGCCATTATTATTGTCGACCCGAGGTATTGTATTTTTCAGTACCTATGCTTATCAAAATATCGACATTTTTGACAACACTATACTTCTACTTAAGAAGCATTTACTATGCTTCTATACTTCTATACTATTCTGTGATCTCCATGTGAAAGGCAAATCAAAATGTCCATGTCTCCGGTTTGTGCACTAAGGTTTATTTTTACGAGATGTGATTTTCGTGAACTGAATTGTTTGTGGAAAGGGGCGTGCGTGATCCGATGTACAACTGCACATGCTTGTAAATTTCAGGAGAAATGATGTATCAATCTGATTATCCTTTCCAAGCCAGTTAAATGTGATCGTCTCATTTGCTTGGACACAATTAAAATTGTGAAAAGCACCTTACAAATGCTCTGAACTTTAACTTGAACTCGAACTCATTGCAGGAGTGTGCTGAAGTTCAGTCCTCAGGATGAGAACGTTACCGTCGGCAGAGCAGCATCTCATCTGGGACGACCCTCTGTGGTAAGCTGTGAGGAGCGCAGAGCCGGATGGCAGCAGGATTTTTGTGGATCTCTGTCTCCTCCCGCAGGCGCTACGAGTTCCCATGGTGCCTCTCTCCATCCCTCAGAACAAGAGCAGTGAATCTGAAGGTCTTCACAAATCGGAAGCTGCTTCGCCGATCCCCGTCAGGTGCCTCCTCAAACACATTAAACTTTATATAATGTAAAATATTTTGTCCTCCCTTAAAAATGCATCCTGTCAAAATTATACAAGTTAGAATTATGAACATGCTGCAAAAATGAAACATGAAAACAAAAATGCTTTTAAGTAATAATATATAATATAATAATGAGTATTTGTAGGGCGCTTTTCACAGTTTTAACGAACTGCTCGTTAAAACAGTTTCAAAGCGCACATGTAAATATGTAAGGGAAGTGTTGCTTTTCAATTTGTCGTCTGGATTGTTGGTGTTAACTAAGTGGCTGCGGTTATGACAAGAACCGGAATATAAAACAAGCAGCGTTCTTCTGTTCACGGAGACCTGGCTAACTCCCATCATCCCGGATTCTACTGTGTCTATGGATAACTTTCATCTGATACGAGCGGACAGAACGCAAGAGAGCGGTAAGACGAAGGGAGGGGGCCTGGCTGTGTTCGTAAACTTAAGATGGTGTAATCCGGGACACTGCACTATTAAAACACAGTTGTGCAACAGAGACATTGAGCTGCTAGTGGTGGGCATGAGACCAGTCTACCTGCCGAGAGAGTTTACACACGTGATAATAATCGCTGTGTACGTCCCTCCCTCTGCTAATGCCAATGCAGCTTCTGAGAGCCTGCTCTCTGTCACCAGCGGCTGCAGACACAGCATCCACAGGCTCTCTTCCTAATCTCTGGGGACTTAACCACGCTCCGCCCTCAGCTGCTCTACCTACATTCACCCAGTATGTCACCTGTTCCACCAGAGACAATAAAATACTGGACTTATTTTACGCTAACACCAAAGAGGCTTACAGCGCGTCCTCTCTCCCGCCGCTGGGCAGAGCTGATCACAACATCTTGCATCTTCTGCCCTGTATAAACCTGCGGTGCACAGGCAGCCGGTGGTGTCTCGCACAGTGAAGAGTGGACACCAGAGAGTGAGGAGGCTCTCAGAGACTGTTTCAGCACCACTGTGTGGACGGAGCTCTGTGACCCACACGGGGAGGACATTAATGCCATCACAGACTGTATTACTGAATACATTAAATTCTGCTGTGAAAACACTGTTCCATCCAGAGTGGTACGGCATTTCGCTAATAACAAGCCGTGGGTCACCTCTGAGATTAAAGTCCTCTTAAAGGAGAAGAAGAGAGCGTTCAGATCCGGGAACGGGAAGAACTCAGGCGTGTACAGAAGGAGCTGAGGAGGAAAATTCGAGAGGGAAAGGCCAGATACAGGAGGAAGATGGAGAAGCAGCTTCAGCGAAACAACACCAGGGAAGTGTGGAAAAGCCTGAAAACCATCTCTGGCTTTAAAGCACCGCACCCTCAGGTGGAGGGGGACATGAACTGGGCCAATGACCTGAACCATCACTTTAATCGATTCGACCAAGCAGCCCCCCCTCCCACCCCGCAGCAGCTGCTTTCCACACCATCAGCACCTCCTGCAGAACCAGCCCATCAAGACCCTCTACTCACTGATACTGCAACACCACCACAACCCCTGTCTTTCTCCAGTATACAGGTGAGAAACCAGCTTAAAGAATCAACGGTAGGAAGGCAGCCGGACCAGATGGCATCAGCTCCAGACTCCTCAAGTCCTGCGCAGATGAACTGTGTGAAGTCCTGGAACTAGTCTTCAATCTGAGCCTCAAGCTGAGGAAGGTCCCACAGCTCTGGAAGACCTCCTGTGTGGTACCAGTGCCTAAGACACCGCAGGCCAAAGACCTCAACAGCTTCAGACCGGTGGCTCTCACGTCCCATCTAATGAAGACACTGGAGAGACTAGTCCTGGGTCACCTCAGATCTGCTGTGGGAACCTACCTTGACCCACTGCAGTTTGCCTACAGACATGGCACGGGAGTGGAAGACGCGTCATCTTTCTTCTGCACCGAGCTCTTTCTCACCTTGAGAAGCCCGACAGTAGCGTGAGGATCATGTTTTTTGATTTCTCCAGCGCCTTCAACACCATCCAGCCGGTGCTTCTGGAACACAAACTGGAGGAGGCTGGTGTGGACCTCTATCTGACGGAGTGGATCATGGACTATCTGACAAACAGGCCACAGTTTGTGAGAGCCAAGGACTGTGTGTCTGACACCTGAGCTGCAGTGTGGGGGCTCCACAGGGGACTGTACTGGCTCCTTTCCTCTTCACCCTCTACACCTCAGACTTCAGACACAACACGGACGGCTGTGTTCTGCAGAAGTTCTCTGATGACTCAGCAATTGTTGGGTTGATCACAGGAGCTAACGATGCTGAGTACAGAGGACTCACTCAGGACTTTGTGGACTGGTGTCGGCGGAACCACTCCTGATCAACGCAGGGAAAACTAAGGAGATGGTGGTGGATTTTCGCCGGCGACAGTCTACTGTCATCCCACCGATGCACATCCAGGGAATGGACATTGAGAGAGTGGAGTCTTATAAATACCTGGGTGTGCATCTGAACAACAAACTGGACTGGACTCACAACACAGACGCACTGTACAGGAAGGGTCAGAGCAGACTCTACCTCCTGAGGAGACTGCGGTCTTTTGGAGTGAGAGGGTCACTCCTGAAGATCTTCTATGACTCTGTGGTGGCATCAGCAATCCTGTACGGTGTGGTCTGCTGGAGCAGCAGCATCTCAGGCAAAGACAGGAAGAGACTGGACAGGATCATCAAAAAGTCCAGCTCTGTCCTGGGATGCACTCTGGACACAGTGCAGGAGGTGGGTGAGAGAAGAGTCCTGGATAAACTATCATCCATCCTGGACCTGGACTCTCACCCACTGGTGGACTCACTGTCTGCTCTGGAGAGCAGCTTCAGTGGCAGACTGATTCACCCCCGCTGTGTGAAGGAGAGATATCGCAGATCTTTCCTACCTGCTGCGATTAGACTCTACAATTTGAACTTAAATTTAAACTGGTGACTGGAACTATGCTTATGACGGGCAGGTTCATTTATGGTCTGTGTTTGTTTGTTTGTCTATTATGATGTGTGCAGTGCGTTATGGTGATGTTTGTTTATTTATTTGCTTGGATTTGTTGTTGCTGTTGTGACGTGAAATTTCCCCGCTGTGGGACTAATAAAGGATTTTTCAATTCAATTCAATTCAAGACAAAGACAAAGTAAATGTACAAATTGTACAATAATACAAGGCAACCAGGGTTACATTTCCGTCGTAAACCTGTCCGAAACTAGGTTTATGACAGTTTACAGTTTTGTATGTGTCCCGAAGAAAGACAGATTCTGCCGATGTAGGCATCATAAACCTGTTTCCGCTGAGACGGATATTTATCATGGTATTTACTGCCATGCGGCGGTAACCATGCAACCCTGAAGGCAACTGAAGCGCTGCATTCTGTGATCTGTAGTTGAAGTGTAGTACCAGTAGTAACTCCATATTAAAGGGTCGATATAACTGTATGTTGGGCCGCTTGACACAATTATGGTGTGTCTACAAAATTTTAGTTTAATAGAACGTGTTGCAGTCTCAAATAATTCTCTCAAAATCATTCTCTCATCTGCTAATGGTTTTTTCACAATCTTAAACCAGAAACCTATCATACTGACAAGGTTCGTGACCTGGAAACTCACTTTACGCAACATCTGGTTGTCTACAGACAAGCTCAAAACTCAAGCATTCCGTCCAAGATTCCGATGGGTACCTCAAGGAAAGCAACTCCAGACAGCGACTCATACTGTTCATTAAGCCTGAAGGTGAGAGACTGAGCAGCTCCTGCTTTTGAGTGAGCTGAGTGTAACACTTCTGGTTTGTGTTGGCAGAACCCTGCCCTCAGTCCCATCTCCAGCAGAAACACTGAAGAGGTGGACAGCCTCACCACATTTCTCCACAGGCCAGAACATCTGTGGATGGACAACAGCTCTAGGATGGAAGGTTATTTTTATGATGATTATGTCTAGTTACAAAGGGTGTCACGATTTCGATTTCATTCGAAATTGATCGAAATTCATGCATAATCTTGATCATTGAATCAAAAAATGGAGTCGCTGATGCTGCCACACCCACATGTCATGCGTCAGCTTGGCTAGCCAAGCGAAAAAAATGCGCATTTTGAAGTGCTGCGAGTGAACCGTTACAACTGAGAACAAACTGCCACACTATAGCATGGCAACTGCCGACGCAGGAGACGCGTCGACAGAACTTCAAACTCTTCAAACTCTTTCAATGAAGTCGCCGGTGTGTTAGTGTTATGGACGTTCGTGTTGTCTATGTACATAAACCTCATTAATCCACTGGCAGCACAACAAACTTGGCTGTGCATCTCCACACGAACCACAAAACATAGATGTATCTGTTAAACTGACAAATTTAACACAAACTACTCTCCCGTCTTCATTTGGAATGAAATGCACTTGCATTTACAGTAGATGTCTCTCCACTGATCAATGATGATGTTTAATTTAAAAGCCCAAATATTTAGCAGACGCTTTTACCCAAAGCGACTTTCATTACAACTTTCATAATTCAACAGATTCTACAAATTCTTGCTTTCCCTGGGAATTATACCCATGAACGAGCTGTATGAGTGTGTGTGTGTGTGTGTGTGTGTGTGTGTGCGCACGTGTGCACGTGAGCATTTTGACCGTTAATGTGTGTTTGAGCGTCTTTACACACACCGACTCTTACGATGTGTAGGCCCGTCGACTGTGTGTGTGTGTGTGTGTGTGTGTGTGTGTATGACTGTGTTCTCATGTTTTCACAGTATTTGTTGCTGTCCTGATTTTTCCTCTGTTGCAGAAACAACCGACATTCATCAGTTCATCAGCACAAACTCGCTGGAGAGCTGTATGGTTTTCCTGAGGAACCTGGAGAGGAGTGGAGATCCTTCTTCAGACCCTGCCATCCTCTCCCGACTCTTGAACTTCTACTCCAGGGTGTTCACCCGCTTCCCCTTGGCCAAACACTACAAGCTGGAAGGTTACGCTCGGATGCTGGTGCGATACGCAGAGCTGAAAGGGTACGTTTTTACAAAAGCGTTCCCGTCATCCAGTCATCATCCAACGTTCTTGCAGAATTGAAGACCCAGAGGATGCTCATGACGAGTTCAGCATCGCTCGCTCTTACTGCAAGGCCGTCGCGTTCGTGCATGTCGCACATGCTCAGTTCGAGCTTTCTCAAGGTAACCAGTGTTTTCAGTAGCATTAAATGTGTGTGTGCGCGTGTGTGTAGCGTGCAGGCATTTAGGTCATAGAATGCTCGGTTTCTATACTTAAAAGTAGGGGTAAACCAGTTTTAACGTGAAAACCGATATTGCCACTTGCCACGATATGGATTTTGCAATATCGAGGATATTGTCACACATTCATGAATTACATTTTTACAGTATAACACGTTTGTTTCTTTACAACTTGTAATGATGACACCGAGATATTGCTAATCGAACTTAAAAATGTTATTTTTAATGTTAATTTCATTTTTACGTTTTTATTTTTAATTTAATTCAGCTTATTTTAATTTTTTTTATGAAAGTCGCCTGCAAACGTTTCACGCGACTGTTTCAGACTCCTGCTCGGTCGCGCACGCTAGCGGAAGAGCAAGAAAGAAAGAAATCGTGACAACGTAAACGCTTTCTTTCTGTCTCTCTCTCTCTCCCTGTCTCAGTCTCTCATATTTAGAATAAACGCAAGGGCTACTACTTTTAAAAGACAAACTGTATTAAAAACGGCAGGTGACCCCCCCCCCCGCCCCCC
>CM051496.1:31579396-31607559 GCA_028031935.1 Paedocypris micromegethes
GCCCCCCGATACAGTAATGTAATATCAATTCCTTCTGTACACTAGAAAATATTGTGATATGAATTTTCACTCATATCACCCACCCCTACTAAAGAGTTGGTCCTTCGGGGACCTTTGTTGGGGTGCAACAACTTTGAAGCCTGTTTGGGGGTCAAGGACAAATTTTAGGGCTGAGGTTACAAATAAGTATTGGTTAATTTTTGATTGGGAGAGGGTATTTTAATGGGTGGGGTAAGTGGGCTCTGTTTTTTTGTATATAAGTTGATGGTGAGACCCCACTATGATTTAAATGTTCAAGTTCAATTTTTTTTTCGGTAGCGCTTTTTTTTAAGTTCAAGACCAACACAAAGTCGCTAAAATGTGTTATGTGTCATTGAATTGCAGCTGTAACATTAAATATTGCAAAGAAATAAGCGGCCGATCAGAGAAAACTTTTTTTAAACGTTTACTTTTTTCATTCTTCATACACATGTTCCTATGTGTTACTTTTGTTAAATCCTTATTTTAGTCTGTAATTCAATTATATTCTCTGCCATTTACAGTGTGAGGAGTCAATTCATGTGTTCATAATTACTTCCAAAATGAGGGATTGACGTTTAAATTGTTTCTCTCCCAGGAAACGTCAGGAAGAGTCGCCTGATTCTTCATAAAGCGTTGGACTTAAACGCACAACCGGTCCTGATGCTGCACGCGGCCCTGAAGAACCTGAACTCTGGTAAAGCACGGCTGCTTTCTGAGGAGGAGGAGAAGATTTCAGGTACGCCACCGTTGTCTTTCCTCTGTGTTTGTGTTGCACGTCGTTCACTGCTCTTGTGTTTGTCCAAGTAACCATCAAATTTTTACACATTCACATCTCTCTGGTATTGAGCCATTTTCTCTCTCGCTCTTTCACTGTTATTCTCTCTCTGATTCATATTCTCTTTCTCTTGTTTTTGTTCTCATGCTTTTTTCTTCACATTTTCGCTCTTTTAATCTTATTCTCCCATTTTTGCCACTCTCTTTGTTACTCTGTCTAATTCTCTATCTCTTATTCTCCTAATCTCTCACTCTCTCTCTTTCTACAATTTTGGTTTTCCGTGCTCTTACTCTCGCACTAATTTTCTCTCTTTTATTCTTATTCTCCCATTTTCTTTCTCTTATTCTTATTCACCCATTTTCTTCACTCTCTAACTTACTCTTTGTCTAATTCTCTTATTCTCCAATTTTCTTACTCTCTCTTTATTGTTGGTTTTCCATTTTCTCTCTGACACCAATGTTCTCTCTTCTATTCTTACTCTTCCATTTTCTTTCTCTTTTTCTCCAATTTTCTTTCTTATACTTACTCTCACATTTTCTTCATCTGTCTTACTATTTTTGCCTAATTCTCTTTATCTTATTCTTATTATCCCATTCTCTCTCTCTCTCTCTCTCTCTCTCTCTCTCTCTCTCTCTCTCTCTCTCTCTCTCTCTCTCTCTCTTCTCTTATTCTCCAATTTTCTTTCTCTTATTCTTATTTTCCCTAATTATTCCCATTCTCTTTCTCTTATTTTTGGTTTTCCATTTTCTCTCTCTCTCACACTTATTTTCTCTTTATTTGTATTCTTCCATTTTCTTATTCTCTCACTCTCAATCTCTCTCTTTAATTTTAATTATCTAAATTAGAAGAAATTATATAAAAGATTTGGTGGTTTTCGATTCCATAGATTCTATGAGGAGAAGAACATGTTAAAACGACTGTTTATGTTTCCCAGAGAACCCAGAAGGCCCGACTAACAAAAAGGAAGAGAATTCAGCGAGAGCCTCAGAGGGTCTGCCGAAGCCCCCAGTCACAGAGCCAGCATCCGAGAGGAAGATTACTGCTCTGCTCCACAAACAGACGTCACCACAGGTCACAGCTTTTTTTATTAAATGGCATCTTCTGTGGAATTGTCCCATGTTAAAATTTTGTTTTTCTCTTAGGATCAAAAACCTCTTTTCGATCCAGTTTACACGTCGACATCCTTTCACTCGGTGAAAGCTCCACGACCGAACCCTGCAGTCAGCTATCAGTCGCCCGACCACAGGAACCCCAACACGTAACTTCAGCCGAAGACACTTATTCAGCACGTCACCCGTTGGGTTTCTCAGTGTTGTTTTTGCTCAACAGTTTTTTAACACCTGTGATGAAGCAGCGGCCAGTGGTTGTGTCTGTTCCATCCACTGCTCAGAAAATGCCTCTGCCTCAAAACTCCAAGTCTTCGTCTCAGCAGCCTGCTCAGGTTATACCTTAAAATATTTAATTGTGTGTTAATATGTACAATGTTTCATACTACGGTAGTCTCTCCAAGTACAGTGGTTCGAAATCAGTCTGTGCCAAGAGCCGTTTTGTTGAGCCGCATTTTACATGTAATTCGTCTAATCCATGCCAAGACTTTGTAATTTTAGACAAACATTTTTTTTATAAATAATAAAATATTGATACTAAATGTAATAAAAACATGTTACTAACTATTTTTATACACTGGAAAGGCTAAACAGGATTTACATTTGTAATAAACACGTCTTTTAAACTAAATATTGATTATTGATTAATATTGACTTGAAAGGACAGAAATGTTATTCCTGAATAAATACACTTCAAATTTAAATACGGGTAAATATTTTGTTCTTCATTAAAATGTTTTCTGTAAAAGTTACACAAGTTGCAAATATAAAGATGCTGGGAAAACCGCTGAAAAATATGTTACATATTCTAAAATTATAATTTCTACCAGGCAGCTGAAGCAATGCATTATGGGATCTGTCGTTTGTGTTTTCAGTGCTCCCTATCACCAGGTCATTAATATCAGTAATAACAGTGTAACTGTATAGTGAGCCAAATGTGGACTCCAGGCGTCAAGTTTGACACTCTTGATCTAACTAAAGTGGTTTTACTTACGCGGTTTGTGATTGCAGACCCCTACACCTGCTTTCTCCGAAACCATAAGCATCAAGGGCCGACAATTCTTCATCTTCAAAACGATTGGCCGAGGAGGATCCAGCAAGGTAGAGCAAAGTCACCCCTCTACTCCTAGTTTTAGATTTGATGAAGATTTTTTTATATAGTTTTAGTCATAGTCTTTTGACTAAAACTCAGTTTTATTTCAGCCCCAAATTAGTCATAATTTTTTTGTTTTAGTCTAATTGTAGTCCACAACATTTTAGTCGACTAAATTACAGTATAGATTTACTCAACGAAAATATAGGTACTATTAGGGGTGGGCAGTATACCGGTATTAACGTGAATACCAGTATTGAGATGTGCCACGATATGGATTTTGCAATACCGTGGACACTGTGATAATTCATGAATTTGAGTATATAAACACCTTTATACAGTATTACACATTCGTTTCGTTACAAGTTGTAACTTACAACTATCAATGAATTTTAGGTCATATTTCCCACCCCTAGGTGCTATATATTCTAAATGTATTCTAGTTGCCATGAATAGTGTATTTAAGGATAGAATGAGGTGGAAAGGGATGACTCGCTGTGGCGACCCCTGATAAGGGAAAAGCCGAAAGAGAAGTAGTAGATTCTAGTTGCTATGTCTAAGAAATCTAAATACGTAGCTAACTATGAACATATAAAATATATTCATAGGTCTTACTTATTTGGAAAAACACTTTTCTTGAATTTGTTGAGCTTTTCTTTCAATCCAAATAAATGTATTCTCATAAATAAAACCAAAACAAAGACGAAATTAAGTACAGTAAAATTGAATTTTTGCAAAGTGTCCATAAATGTATTTAAAGTTTTCCTCCCTGAGCGGGAGTTTTTATATAGTTCTCGTTTAGTTTTCATCAGGTAAAAAGTGTCGTTAACGAAGACGGTGACAAAAATATTTTGTCAACGAAATGAACACTGCTCACTCCCTCATGTGTTTCAGGTCTATCAGGTGTACGACCAGAAGAAGCACGTGTACGCTGTGAAATACGTCAACCTGCAGGAGGTGGACGCCGAGGCCGTGGAGAGTTACAAGAACGAGATCCAGCACCTGAACCGTCTGCAGCAGTACAGTGACCAGATCATCAAGCTCTACGACTAGTGAGTGTGTAGGTTGCTGAGATCGGCACGCCGGTCACGTGACCACGCTCCTCTGTGTCCTCTGCCAGTGAGATCACCAGCAACTACATCTACATGCTGATGGAGTGTGGACAACTGGACCTCAACACCTGGCTGCGGAACCGCAAGTCTGTCAACGCTCTGGACAGGAAGTGCTACTGGAGGAATATGCTGGAAGCTGTCCACACCATCCACAAACACGGTGCGCACACAGACTTCTCTGTGTCTAAACGAACACAATCACAGACAAACAGAAGGAGAAAGGTGTGAGGAAGAAGAAACTTGTCAAGGTTATGTCCAGTGGCAGTTTGTGACCTTCTGATCGGATCAGAGTCATTTAATCAATTCAGGGCAATTTTCGCTAATTTACGTTCGTTTGGTCCGGGCTACATGACTTGCAAATGTCCTTTCTTATGATAAACCCGAGTAACAAAAATTTTGTCCCAAGGTGCGGAAAAAATTTGCTATACAAAACGAGCTAGTCTTTTTGTTACCGCTAACATGCTGAGATGAGACTGTCCAGTGTGTCCGGAGTTAGAAACAATTGTTTTAATCTTCATGCACTTCAAATAAACAAAAAAAACAACAACAAAACAATTAGTTTCTTCCACACTATCTTTCTTCCAAAATATAAAATACGCCTGTATTTTCCCAGACTGGAGATGTTTTTTCCTCTCCCCTCGGTGTTGCGAAGTCTTCCTATAGTTAGCTGTGGAGGTGCTTCCCAAAAGGAGCCACGTCTCCCTCACACACGCACAATGTTCAACAGAAACACACACACACTCGGGCTTCAAAACAAACACTGCTCTTAGAAGAAAACTTAGGCACATAAAGCAGTTACTTGCACTAATCTCGCTGGGTGTAACACGCTATATACTTCGAGTGGAACATTCTGACGGCAACAGTTCCGCACTGACCAAGTATCTCCGTTCTCGTGAAATTACGTAAATCTCAGTGATTTGCATGACATAATTCAAAGATGGCGGTAACCGTTCATGTGAGATTGTCTGCTGTATTATTATAAACTGTACCGTTATAAACAATAAACCAACTAACTGCTATGTAAAATTAAACACCTTCTATGTAACATGTTTTTATTACATTTATTAACAATAGTTTATCATTTGCAAAAAAATGTTTGTCCGAAATTCACAAAGTCTTTAGACAAATTACATGGAAAATGCAGCGTAGCTAAAAAAAATTCCCGGCTAACAAAGCGGCCGTCGGCATGGATTAATTTTGTAATTTAGGGTACCACTGTACAGCACACACACACACACACACACACACACACACCAGCAAAGTCTCGTGCTTGTGTGCATCACTACAGTTTTGAAATTTACATAACTAACTAAAGGGAATAAGCTCATCATTCGACCACATTTTAAATTAATTTTTGCGTTCATAACTGTCTTTGTGAATTAATCAAAGAAAACAACATGAAAACCAAGCCATTGCTATTGTAAATTAAACCTTGCTGTGGCAGCTAGACATAAAACAATGTTGCTTGTCAAAATTAATTTGATGCACATTAACATTGGTCATCATATATTCAATGAATATTAAAAACATTACTGGGTTATGTACTTTGTCATTTTGTGCGCTTTGAGACAGTTAAAACTGTGAAAAGCGCCTTACAAATACTCATTATTATTATTATTATTATTATTATTATTATTATTATTATTAATGTGGAGTTGCGGTTGGATTCCTGCTCCGTGTTTTGCATGCTCCGACAGTCGGCTGTGCGTTGTTTGTGAGTGTAGCAGGTGAGGACACGGAGATTGTTTGTGGTCAAATCTTACTGAATGTCACCAAAAGGCTTTGTGTTGATAATTGAAATGCAGTCTTTAGGCAGAGTTAAAACACCGATTTGTTCCTCAAGTGATAACGTTTTGGTCATACGAGATTTTGACGACATGTTCAGCAGTGACAGATGTGGTCGACACATATTATTTCCTCTGTATTATCAATACCAACACACATAAAAGTTAATGCATTAACACAGTGGTCTCCAACATTTTTGTCGTCACGGACCGGTTGAGGTTTTTAATAATTTTACCAAAGCCCCGGGTGTGTGAGGACGGGGAGTAATTTTTCAGATTTTAGTATCTAATTTTTTAATTAACATATAATAGCATTTATTTGCATTTAAACATGCATTCAAAATAAATAAAAAAAAACAGTTATACCAAAAGAAAAATATAAAGTGAACTCACTGGAACCAACGAAGACAGCCGTGTTATGGTATTTTAAGTTTCATTTTGTATCAAAAAATTTTCAGACACCTTTTTAAAATTAGACTTGTTTATATATATATATATATATCCTCATTTATACTTTGAACAATGAAAGTTCTATAGCAGTTCCACTACTGAGGTCTGCAGGTTTCTATAGAATTTAGAAACTTAGAAACAGCCAACTTTACATTTAGAGAAAACTTTCCTTAATTGTTTCATTTTGATTTAGGTTTCAGTTTTAAACATACATTCAACTGCATGGTGCTGGAAAAACTTGAACATGGACCTTGAAAGTGTTTGAAAAGTGCTTGAATTTTATCTTTCAGAAAGTGTAGGAACCCTGATATGTAGAAAATTATAAGCATATACAGTATATGAATATGTAGTTATATGAGTTATATGTAAAATGTGTGTTATGTGAGACTATTAAAGTGATTTCATGGTATGACTGGTCACCAATATCTATTTTTGGAACTTCTCAACCAGTCATGTCACCTTTTTTTCTTTTCTCCTGCAGGAATCATCCACAGCGATCTGAAACCTGCTAATTTTGTGATTGTGGACGGCTCCCTCAAACTGATCGACTTCGGCATTGCAAACCGCATTCAACCTGACGTGACCAGCATCATGAAGGACTCACAGGTCCAGAGCTTAAAGTTCTCCTTGTATCCATAGATTTTCTTCAGTTGGACCAAATTAGGAATTCAGGGAAGCTTGTTTCCGAATTATTTATCTCTGCTCCGCTCAATTTTTTCTCACAGATTTTAGTCTATGTTTCCAGTTAGTGTGTCGAAGGCGAGAGATGATCTTGTAGGGATCTTGTAGAAGAATCTAATGTTTTTTCTCTACTCTCGAACACTGAAACAGACGAGGCAGAAGTGCCTCAGATAGAAAGTCTGAAGTCTGACATTGTACTTTGCAATTCTGACATTATGCGCCAGTGTGACTTTGCGCGTAGCCAGTCTTTTTTCACACATTACCAGTCTTATTTTACACGTCGTGAGTCTGACTTTACGCGTCGTCCGTCTGACTTTACGCGTCGCCCGTCGGACTTTGCATGTTGCAATTCTGACTATATGTCCTGCAAGTAAGGTGGGAAATCTTTTGCAAAAATGTTTTACGGGTTTGTGTAAATGACTTTGCTGACACTTCTGTGTTTCACTAGGTGGGCACGCTGAACTACATGCCACCAGAGGCCATTAAAGACACGTCGTCCAATGGGAAGTCAGGGTCAAAGGTGAGAGTGTCAGCTAATACATTGATCTTAAAAATTATTTCAAAGATTGTGATTGGTTGAGATTGGTCACGCGGCTGCAGTGGCTCTGATTTTCAACCTTTTCCACCAGTTGGTGTTTAAATAGGCAATGTACGGTATTTAGTCATAGTTACAGTAAACTACAGGAACAACACCACAAGCTAAAGTGAAAGTGATTCTTAGGTTGTTTAAGGTTTTTTTTAATGAATGCTGGACTGTCTTCTGACCTCTGTCCTCAGATCAGTCCTAAAGGAGACGTGTGGTCTCTCGGCTGCATCCTGTACTGCATGACCTACGGGAATACTCCATTCCAGAGCATCAACAACCAGATTAGCAAGATTCACTCCATCATTGACCCCAGTCATCAAATACCGTTCCCCGACATTCCGGAAAAGGACCTTCTGGATGTTCTGAAGGTTCGTGCCGCAGACTTTCATTCCCTCTTGCAATCATGTGCTTTACACTCCTCTCTCCTCTGTTTCAGAGGTGTTTGGTCCGAAATCCTAGAGAGAGGATTTCTATTCCAGAGCTGCTTGATCACTCTTACTTGCAGCTGCAGCCTCCACCAGAGGCCGGTGAGTTAATCCCCAGATGAGCAATTCCGCACAAACTCATGTCTGGTAATCCCACCTCTTCATTGGTAGTCACATCGGAGAACAGAAAGATGTAACTCTACATAACTCTACACCAGAGGTGTCAAACTCATTTCACATTGTGGGCCACATACGGCCTAGTCAGAAGTCAAACGGACCGGACGATTCAAATTATACCATACTCTGCTATAAAAAAAACAAAAAATCACGTCTTGTCTTTGTGCTAGGAAACAATCTTTTCACACACACATATGAAAAGATGTCAAACTGGCCTTTCTTCGATCTTCAGGCTTATTCAATATTAAACCTTACTGCACGTAAATATAATCGCTGCTTTTTCCCACATTTCAAGTCAGGAGCAATCACAAATAAACGAAAACACGTCGTCTTTATGAAGCTGGGCTCACGTGTGTCGTCCTCTTCTTGCATTTACTTGTTTTTCAGTACTCGCCAATACTGATATCAAGTACTTAGTAAAAACATGATTTAAATTTTTAGGTAACTGGTTTAGTCAACAAGGAGTTGCGAAAAAAAATTTGCTATACAAAACGAGCGCATCTTGGTCTTACCGCTAGCAGGCATGAAAGAGAGTCCAGAAGTGTAAAAACAGAAGATTACTTTGAGTCCAGAAGTGTAAAAACACGAAGATTATTTTGATTTGCAGAGATACGTTTACTAAAATATTAGGATAAGAGATAAGTTTTTATAAAATTTTAGGGCCTGTTTATACTGTCATTCCAGGCACTGCGAAAAACATCGAGTTTAGTTTTTCTCAATTTCCTTTCTAGCTTTCTACTTGATGATTTTAGGGCTTTTAGGTCATTAAACACAAAAAACAAAGTTTTATGGTACACTAGTCTTTTTTCCCTAAGAGGGGCAATAGAGTCAAGGGTACTTGACAAAGTTAGATTTAAGGCTGCAGTCAAATCATCAAGCTCTTCTGTTCTTTCCGGGGTATGAATGGTAAGATCAGGAAGACGTTTAATAAAATTATCTTTCTTGCTGGTATTAATGAGTCTACAAGAGTGATATTGCGGTGAGATCACAGCTGGGATGTCTATATTTATTAAGCAGGAAACTAGAGAGTGATTAGAAATGCAGCCACTCACCGAAACAATATCTACATCATGAACTACAACACCGTATGAAAGAATCAAATCTAATGTATGGTTACATTTATGAGTTGAGCCAATAACGTTTTGCTTAAAGCCGGTGGAATTTAGAATATCATTAAAAGAGCGAGTTAGAGAGTCACTAACATCATCTAGGTCAGGGGTCGGGAACCTATGAGTCGCTAGTCATATATGGCTCTTCTGTTTGCCTCAGCGCTAATGCTAACGGCATCCGGGACCATCTCACTACTCTCTACGTCTGTCCTTCTCTAACGCCCGGATGTGTGTTTGTAACTCCTCAATTCTATCGGTTAGCCTTAAAACCTCTCTGCACTTAAATAAAGCGCAAATAAAGCCCTCATCGCCAACCGATAGAGCTAAACTATACATGTAGCATGAGGTGCAGGCTACAGCCACAGGCGTAGACATCTTACCCATAGAGTTTTCCGGAGTGCGAAGACGCTAAAAACTTGTTGAAACCGCGGATTTACTCCGGAAGTTTGATGAAAAGTTGTGGATCTAAGATCGCAGATTAGATTAACTTCACTACAATTTTCAAAAAGCCGCTATGTACTGATTATTTTAGTAACGATCTCAGCTTAGCAGCGAAGCTACAAACACAACGCGCAACAGGAAGTGACGATCATCCAAACTGATTGATTATAAATAAACTTCAACTTATGGCTGGGGGCGCGCACTCATCCTGTATAGGCAGACTTTAGTGCTTTTGAAAATGTGGTATAGAGGCCGATACTGGTATCCCAATTTTTTCCCAATGACTTAACTTGAAAATTCTGTATTTAGAGACGTTCGTAAGTTCAATTTTATTTATATAGTGCTTTTCTTAGTTCGAGACCAATGCAAAGTCGCTTTGCGAATTAGGGAAACAATAGTCTTTAAAGAATGTCCATTATTTATCTGTTCAAAAATTAGGGGACAAAAGTCAGTTAAAAAAGAAAAATGTCCATTGTCCATTACTTGGAAAACAAAACCTAAATAGATGTACCACAGTATTAGCAACAAGAAGTTAATATTTTTGTATGATGTCACTATCCTGATAGCACTTTACAATCAGGACATCACACTTGCCATGTGACAGGACCAGTTGTGTCTTTCTGCAGCGGACGCGTGTGACAATAACCTGAAGCGGATCCTGAACGAGCTGGCGGCGCTTCAGTCTCCCAACAGCATCGCCAGAGCCACCAGCGTAAGTCATGACGCACCGAGCCAATTCCACCACACACACTTCAAGTTCAAGTTCTGAGCATTTGTAAGGCGCTGTTCACAGTTTTTACTGTCTCAAAGCGCACGTGTGAATATGTAAAAGCATTGTTGCTTTTTATTCATTAGTAGTATGAATAGAAAATGGCCATGATTATCACATTATTATGACTATGACCATGACCAGTGAGCAAGCACATATGCAACAGTGGCCAAGTAAAAAACAACTCTAACGAGGGAAAAACCCTGGGGAGAACCCAGCTCACTGGTGCCAGTCTCCTCTGGCATTTTAACACTACAAGATCAGTGCGTTGATTGTTCCGCACCATTTTGATGATGGTTCCGGAAGCGGTTTCCCTCCTGAGTGGGGAAAGAGTGAACGGCGTCAGCAGGTCTACAGAGGTCCAGGGGGCATCATATGAACAAGAAGCTCCTAGGAGGTTCCATCTTCCCAATCTGGTGGCACGACACTCCTCCAGGCTGTCCCTCGGCGCTCAGGAGAGGAGTGAAACACTGAAAAAACAAAGCAATTGGGAAAACATGTAGTACGAGGATTAAAGGCTTTGACAGTTTTAGGAGGTGTAGGTGTGATTCGAGTCCAAGCGCTAGACTCGGCAGCCATTTCAATGCTATTAAATTAACTTATTCTGCAAGTTATAATAACAGGTCAATACACTCACCTACTGCCTTCCACTGCCCCACAGAACCTGGCCAAGATGTGCAACAGCGGCAAGAGACTGGATGTTTCGGAGTGTGTGAAGCTGTTGGATCCACCCACAGGGAAGTGAAGAGGACGTTCACCGTTAAACCCTCACTTGTCACAAGTTTTAATTCTAGGACTAAATGACTCAATTCTAAAATTCCAGCTTTGGATGATGTCATCTTAATGCGTCCGTAATAAACATTTAATTCCTAGTAAACAACTTGTTTAACAAACCACAGACGTTATTATTGTATTTATGACTAACAAGCATGTAGCTTAGCAGTTGTTAATCTATACATGTTATATGTTGAAAACTTCTGTCTGTAGCTTATTTGTTTCATGTCGCTTCCACGATGGTGGTTTTTGTATTAAATTTAAACAATTAAAACAATGTACATCAGGGGTCTCAGACTATTTTCACACATTGCCAGTCTTATTTTACACGTTGCGAGTCTGACTACGCGTCGTCCTTCTGACTTTACTCGTCGCCCGTCGGACTTTACATGCTGCAATTGTGACTATATGTCCTGCAAGTAATGTGGGAAATCTTTTGCAAAAATGTTTTTTTGAACCCAAGCACGGATTTCCCAGTGTGAGCACACCCTAAGGTGAAAGAGCGGCACCAGCTCTTCTGACTAAGCTCTCTTAAAGAGACAGGGCACTTTTTACACAAATCTTAAAAATAATAATATATAGCCTTATTTTTGTTACTTTCACTTTTAACTGACTTTACTGACTGTTCATTTTACATGTTTGGCATACAATTGTTCTTAAACTGCTGTTAACTTTTATACAGTTGATATAAAATATTTTACTACATTATTTGGTTCAGAATCTTTTTTTTCTAGATTTTCCTCCTTTAAAATTGGGTGCGTCTTTTATAAAAATATCTTATATATATATACCGTATTTTTATATAAGACGTTTTTATATATGACAAAATGTATACATAAAATTTAGACTGTTTTTGTAACTTTGTTTAACTATAAAGCTATATAAAACTATACATTTTAACTATAAAGAATAACACACAAATAAAATACAGAATAAATATGTTCAATGTCTTTATTAAAAAAAAAAACACAAACTAAAATCTGACTTTTCTGGCCTTCCTTGATGCAATATCATCAAGTCCTCGTACGAAATATGTTACATGAATACTGTAAAATTTAAAGAGATAGCATAACTTTATCTTTTGCTTGTTTTTCCTCGTCTTCTTTTCTCTTTTTCCTATGTTGTGAACCTCACAGCTTTGGTCTTTTTTTTCTCCATCTCTCACGGATCCCAATCGTTGTGTTTGTTTTGCAAATTGGGGATCAAGTCATCGGATTTATCCCACATCCCTTCCGCCAACACTGTTACTCAAGACCTGAAGTCAAGTGTGTAAACCAATACACCTAGATTGTTTTGTATTACCTATGTTTTTAGGCATGAAACACAATTTAAATTAAAAAAAAACGTGTTTGCTTATTATGAGTGTGACGATTAATCCTGTAGTTGAGTGGTACATCCTTAATAAAGTAGTGATGCGTTGAAGGGCCGGGCGGGGCTGCTCTCTTCTTGAGAGAGACACACTCACGCGTATTGCCTTTTGCGCTCTTTCTCTCCCTCCGTTTTTACTTTTTTTGTTTTCTGTACACGACACACAAACGGGTCGCCGTCACAAACGTATTGATACTTTACAGAAAAAAAAATTTGTTCGGAGCGCTCGTGGCGCCCCCCACGTGACACGAAAAAAATGTCCCCCTGGGCGACTGCCCTATTCGCCCATGTCTAGAACCGCCACTGATGACGTATATTTCGAAAATGACGTACATTGCGGAAATGATGCGGAAAAACACAGCCTCTGCTGTGAATCCAGAATGCTGCAGCACGACTGGTCTTCAAACAACCGAAAAGGACTCATGTCACTCCACTGCTCGTCTCTCTGCACTGGCTGCCAATTGCCAAGTTCAAAGCTTTATCACTGACCTTCAAGACTATCATTGGTGCGGCACCATGCTACCTCAACTCCCTTATTCAGGAATACTCTCCCTCACTTAGTCTACGATCAGAACGAACGTCGGCTAGTCGTCCCTCTGCAACACGGCTTGAAATCTCTCACAAAAACCTTCTCTCGTTCAGCGGCTGTCTGGTGGTACAATTTACCTATTCCTCTTAGAAAGTCTGCAACCAGCACCTTAACACCAATTAACAAAAAACAAAAAAAAAATCTTTGTCTTGCGTTTTTTGTCTTGTGTTCACTGTTGTTGTTGACTGTCATGCTGTTCTGTCTAGTAAGTTTCCTTATATAGCCTATGTAGACATCTACTGTAGCCTATTGTAGACAAATTGCTTCACTTTGACTCTTTTTGTAAGTCGCTTTGGATAAAAGCGTCTGCCAAATGACTGTAAAGTAAAAAAACCTGATGCTGCCTCCAGCGGCCCCCAAGTTTGAGACCCCTGATGTACATAATTCAGAGCGTTTGTGTTTTAATGTCTCTCTGTGATTGGTTGGTGCTGGTTGAACTATTGGACTCGGTTGACTGCTAAGTGCTAAAACGTGCAAGAACAAACAAATCAAATAATTTGAGCTATTACAACTTAAACAATCCTAAGAGACACGGTTAGTTTGGGGGAAAAAAACAATAACTACTATACAAACTAATATTAATTTATTAGAAACCTGTGTACCGTTGATTGTGAAGGATTTGACGTCCACAGCTGATTCTAAACAAGGAACCAGGTCCTGAAGTTCTTGGTTGGGGTGAAGACCTTTGCTCTGCTGAATAACTTTCTGCATAAATGTTGTTGGCCAAATGCTAAATGTTCTGCCAATCGAGTCTTTAGTAAACCATTCAAACCATTAATTGGGTATTCAAACCATTGGGTTTTTCCTCAAATTTAAAAGCACATTTCACTAATAATTGTTAAATTAATAATGTTGTAAAAATCCCGTTCGTTGGCCCAACGGCGGTTACCGGATTGCTTAAACCCAAACTGATTCTTGTAGCACAATTTCTAAAACTAATAATGCATATATATATATATATATATATATATATATATATAGGTTTTTTTTACCTGGCCACTGTCGCGTATGTGCTTGCTCACTGGTCTTTGTCTTGTTGAACCCATCTGATTAACACGAAGGTACTGCACACTAGGAGAATTAATTTAAAGCAAGGATGAATGAATGAAAAAACAGACAAGAATATTGTGGCGATTTGCTGCTGTAAGAGCTGTGCTGGAGCAGAGGCACCGAGAGGTGTGAAAACCAAGCAGGGGGTGTGAGATCACAGCAGGGAGTTAGCCCAATGCTTTTCCACAAAGCATTGCGGTTTCTGTTTTTTTTTTTGTGTAAAAGTGTTGTTTTTTTTAGTGTGTAAATGTTTAATTTATGTCAATCTTTTTGTATGTGTGTAATGTGGGGGTCATGTTTGTCAATTGTTATAACTGTTTCGTGTAAACTGTAAAATCCACCATTGGTGTAGTGTGTAGCCAGAGTAGTGGCCTGGCTACTTGTCCTGTGTGTTAGGTAGAGTGTGTGGATTTAGTGTGTGATTACTAAGCTGTCTCTGTGTGTGATGTCAGCGGATACTCGGGGTCGTGCGGTGTATTGGGGCATGAGTATCTAGAAGGCATCAGTGCTCTTCGGGAACGCCAACGCCACCCACGAAATCGTTACAATATAAATAGATTGAGCTACAGATAGCTGTAGGAGAAATCTGGAAAAACTTGGCTTAATAACTCTTCGCGGTTCGTCTTTTTATTCTTTCAATGAGATGGATCGTAACGCAATCGTAACGAATGCTGGGTACAAAGACGACACTCGACATATTGTTCATGCTCCAAAGTAAGCTTCAAATGACTTCACCGAAATACGAAAATAATCACTTTGAAAAACACATTTCCTGCAAGTAGATTAAGCTATTGCTCCTTTGAAAATCATTTAACTGCAAACAGTTTTTGGAAAGTTTGGCTGATAAACTATCACACAGCCATGCTTCTTTTTTTTCATTCTTCCTAAGAGAAGAATGACATTATCATAAATAATGTCCGTGGCTTGGGCAAAGCCAACACACAACACACGCTCTATATAGAAGCATCAAAAATCTTCATCGTGGTATGGAGAACAAACACACTTCCTAGTTGATGAGTATAGAAATGATCCCTGAAAGTATAGTCTTAACCTTCAAAAGAAAACACCCAGAGAGAGACAAAGTCAGAAAGCATTGCTTCCTAGATGGCAGAAGTCACTACATATTAGCAGATTAAACCAATTTGATTAACACTAATCACTCTAGGAGAAATAATTGAAAGAAAAGATGAATAAATGGATGGATGAAAAAACAGACAAGAATATGAATAGATTGAGCTACAGATAGCTGTAGGAGGATTCTGGAAAAATGTGGCTTAATAACTCTTCCACTCTGTTGATGGTTCGTCTTTTCATTCTTTCAACAAGAAGAATGAGGCAATCGTCACGAATGTTGGGTACTTGGAAAAAGCCAACACTAGACACTGTGTTCATGCTTCAAAAGGAGCTTCAAAAGTCGTCTCTGACCAAGGGTGGAACAGGTGGAGACATTCGGGTGTGACTAATACCCGCTATCACCCCAGCCGCCAGGCTCGTTTTGGGACCTTGTCCCGGATCCAGAACTGAAGGGGCCGCATGTGTAACTTGCCTAGCAGAGTCACCGCGGAGGCAGACGCCATGTGGCCTAGGATCCTCTGGAAGTGTTTGCACTGAACCCGCACCCCGGGGGTGAAAACTTCCAACTGACTCCGGATATTGGCAGTTCTCTGGGAGATCAGCCTGGCGCACATCAGAACGGAGTCTAGGTCGAGCCAGAGAAAGGAGATCTGCTGACACGGATGACTCTTCTTTCTGTTGACGCGTAACCCCAGCCAGCTTAAGTGCCTGAGCACTGCGTCTCTCTGTGTGATCAACTGGCTCCGCGATCTGGCCAGTAGGAGCCAGTTGTCTAGGGACTCTCAGGGAAGAGAGGGCAGCCTGCGCTATCTTCGTAAAGACTCGCGGTGACAGAGAGAGGCCGAAGGGCAGGACCTTGTACTGATACTCTCGGCCCTCCAAAGCAAAGCGCAGAAAAGGCTTGTGCCGGGGCAAGATCGAGACATGAAAGTACGCGTCTTGAAGGTCGATAGCGGCGAACCAATCCTGTGGCTGAACTGCCCTCAGAACGTCCCTCTGGGTCAACATCCTGAATGAGAACCTGTGAAGGTAGCCGTTCAGGGACCTCAGATCCAAAATGGGCTGCATACCACCGGTCTTCTTGGTGAGCTGGGGATCTCTCTCCCCCGCCACAGAGGTGAGCGTGACCCCCGACCTGGATCTCTGTCGGGCGGGAACTCTCCGGAGCTCCGGTCTTCTACCGCGCAGGGAGTATCTGGTGTTAACAGTCTCGACCCGCGAGGGAACAGAGGAGGCCTAGGAGTGGAGGGAGTGTGAGTGTGGGTGCATCTGTCTTTTACAGTAAAGTTGGCTAACACCATAGGTGGTTGCCCCACTTCTGTGTCCACCTGTGGATGGACTTCGATCTGTTGCGGCGGTACGGACCTCAGCCGCAGTCACTGGGCGTCGACGGCGTCTTCCCGCTGGATGCTTTCACCATATCCTAGGAAAGAGATGCGAAGAGCTAAGTCTACAGCTGGAGGGTGGAGAACTGTAGCACAGTTGATCCACCGTATCGCCGAAGAGGCCCGACCAAGAGAAGGCACGTGCAGGAACTGGCGTGTCTGCTAGGTCGAGCCACTGGTCACCACAGTCGACATCGAGCCTCACCAGCTAACCTAGCTGGGGCGCACTTCCTTTACCCCTCCTTCGACAGCTTGCCTGTAAGAAGATAAGATCACAGCTGTTACGATCCATTCTAGTCTAGGGGTTTGAGAGGAGAAGTAACGAAGTAAAACAAAAGATGGGGTTCGGAAAAAGATCAAAATGTTTAAAAAGAAATTTAATTGTGGCAACACACTTCAGTCCTGTCCCAAAGCGAAGGAAACACTCACCACAGATTACACAAATCAAAATATTTATTGATACAAGGAAACTTAAAGACAAAAATGGAAATATGGCTCAGGAGAGAGCAAGGCCTAAAACAACAAACAAAACAGTTCTAACTAATATTTTCTTGGCTTACCTAACAAATAAAAGGAATCAGTTTTGATGGGATCTTTCACTTTAGCAACTTGACCTTTTCTTTTGCTTTCATTACCAAAAACGTCATTTTTAGAGTCTGAAAATGCACTTTTGTGGACAACGTCCATTTCAGCTATATCTTGATAACAACCTAGTTAGAGGCATAGAAGACAATAAGAAATGAAAGATAAAATCAGCGTAGATGAGATCTTTCACATCAGCAACTTGACCTGTTCATTTGCTTTCAATGCCCAAAACGTCATTTTTAGTCTAAAAATGCAGTTTTGTGGAAAAAGTCCATTTCAGCAAAATTTTGCTTAAAACCTAGTTAGAGGCAAAGAAGACACTAAAAAATGAAAAATAAAATCAGCTTTGATGAGATCTTTCACTTCAGCAACTTTACTTTTTCTTTTGCTTTCAATGCCCAAAACGTGAGTTGTAGAGTCTGAAAATGCACTTTTGTGGAAAACGTCCATTTCAGCTAAATCTTGCTTAAAACCTAGTTAGAGGCATAAAAGACACTAAGAAATGTATGATAAAATCAGTGTTGATGAGATATTTCACTTCTGCAAGTTTTCTTGTTCTTTTGCTTTCAATGCCCAAAACGTGATTTTTAGTGTCTGAAAATGCACTTTTGAGGAAAAAGTCCATTTCAGCTAAATCTTGCCTAAAACCTAGTTAGAGGCATTGAATACACTAAGAAATGAAAGATACTGTAAAATCAGTTTTGATAGGAAATTTCACTTCAGAAACCTGACCTGTTCATTTGCTTTAAATGCCCAAAACGTGATTTTTAGAGTCTGATAATGCACTTTTGTGGAAAATGTCCATTTCAGCCAAAGATTGCTTAAAACTTAGTTAGTGGCATAGAAGAAACTAAGAAATGAAAGATAAAATCAGTTTTGATGAGATCTTTAACTTCAGCAGCTTGACCTGTTCATTTGCTTTCAATGCCAAAAACATGATTTATAGTCTGAAAATGCACTTTTGAGGAAAGTCATTTTGATCTAAATCTTGCTTAAAACCTAGTTAGAGGCATAAAAGACACTAAGAAATGAAAGATAATATCAGTTTTGATTAGATATTTCACTTCTGCAAAAAACCTGTTCTTTTGCTTTCAATGCCCAAAACTTGATTTTTAGAGTCTGAAAATGCACTTTTGAGGAAAAAGTCAATTTCAGCTAAATCTTGCTAATAACTTAGTTAGAGGCATTGAATGCACTAAGAAATGAAAGATAAAATCAGTTTTGATGGGAAATTTCACTTCAGAAACCTGACCTGTTCTTTTGCTTTCAAGACACTAAGAAATGAAAGATTATATCAGTTTTGATGGGAAATTTCACTTCAGAAACCTGACCTGTTCATTTGCTTTCAAGACACTATAAGAAATGAAAGATAATATCAATTTTGATGAGATATTTCACTTCTGCAAGTTTACTTGTTTTTTTGCTTTCAATGCCCAAAACGTGATTTTTAGAGTCTGAAAAAGTCAATTTCAGCCAATTATTGCTTAAAACCTAGTTAGAGGCATAGAAGACACTAAGAAATGAAAGATAAAATCAGTTTTGATATGATATTCAACTTTACTTTTTCTTTTGCTTTCAATGCCCAAAACGTGAGTTTTAGAGTCTGAAAATTTACTTTTGTGGAAAACAACCATTTCAGCTAAAACTTGCTTAAAACCTAGTTAGAGGCATTAGAAGACAAAAAGAAATGAAAGATAAAATCAGTTTTGATGAGATATTTCTCTTCTGAATTTAGCTACCTGTTCTTTTGCTTTCAACGCCCAAAACGTGATTTTTAGAGTCTGAAAATGCACTTTTGAGGAAAAAGTCAATTTCAGCTAAATCTTGCCTAAAACCTAGTTAGAAGCATTGAATACACTAAGAAATGAAATATACTGTAAAATCAGTTTTGATATGATATTTCACTTCAGCAACTTTACCTTTTCTTTTGCTTTCAATGCCCAAAACGTGTTTTAGAGTCTGAAATTGCACTTTTGGGAAAAACATTTCAGCTAAATCTTGCTTAAAACCTAGTTAGAGGCATTAGAATAATAAGAATATAATAAATAATGAGTATTTGTAAGGCGCTTTTCACAGTTTTAACTGTCTCAAGCGCATGTAAATATGTAAGGGAAATTATGCTTTTTATTCAATTTGTCGTCTGGATTGTTGGTTGACTAAGTGGCTGCGGTTATGACAAGACAAAGACAAAGACCAGCGAGCAAGCACATACGCAACAGTGGCCAGGTAAAAAAACCTCTTTAACGAGGAAAAACCCTGGGGAGAACCCGGCTCACTGGTGCCAGTCTCCTCCGCATTCTAACACTACACAATCAGTGCGTTGGTTGTTCCGCGTCATTTTAATGATGATTCTGGAACGATGTTTCCCTCCTCAATGGGGAAGAGCCAACTTCTCCAAGCCAAGCGTCATCAGGTCCACAGAGGTCGAGGAACACCACCGATGATTCCGAAGCTCTAGGAGATTCCGGTCGTACGACACTTGGCGCTCAGGAGAGGAGGAGAAAAAAAAAAAAAAAAACAAGGCAATTAGAAAAATTCAAGTACTATAGATTTGGACAATTTTTCTGAAGGTGCAGGTGTAATTCGGTTCCGAGCACTAACTAGGCAGCCTTTCTATACATATTTATATTTTCTGAAATTATTATACAGGTCAATATATGCTTTGTTGAAGAGAGCGTCTTGGACTAGGCAGAGCATTCCATAGTTTGGGTGCTAAGTATGAAAAGGATCTTCCTCCCTGGTAGATTTAGAGATTCGCGTATTATAAGCTGGCCGGAGTTTTGAGAGCGCAGCAGTCGTGTAGGCTCTTAGTAAGTGATGAGCTCACTGAGATATAAGGAGCTAAACCGTTTAGTGCTTTATAAGTGATTAAGAGAATTTTAAACTGGATGCGATATTTAACAGGTAACCAGTGTAGCGACATTAACACTGGACTAATATGGCTAGAAGACAAAAAGAAATGAAAGATCAAATCAGTTTTGATGAGATATTTCACTTCTGCATTTAGCTGCCTGTTCTTTTGCTTTCAATGCCCAAAACGTGATTTTTAGAGTCTGAAAAAGCACTTTTGAGGAAAAAGTCCATTTCAGCTAAATATTGCTTACAATCAAGTCAGAAGCTTAGAAGACACTAAGAAATGAAAGATAAAATCAGTTTTGATGAGATATTTCACTTCTGCAAGTTGACATGTTTTTTTGCATTCAACGCCCAAAACGTGATTTTTAGAGTCTGAAAATGCACTTTTGTGGAAAAAGTCCCTTTCAGCCAAAGATTGCTTAAAACCTAGTTAGAGGCATAGAAGACACTAAGAAATGAAAGATACTGTAAAATCAGTTTTGATAGGAAATTTCACTTCAGAAACCTGACCTGTTCATTTGCTTTCAATGCCCAAAACGTGATTTTTAGAGTCTGATAATGCACTTTTTTGGAAAATGTCCATTTAAGCCAAAGATTGCTTAAAACTTAGTTAGTGGCATTGTTACGCACTTTGTAGCTGGAAAGTCGGATGATGGCGTAACATTGGGTGAGCAGTGCTTTAGGGCCTGTGTGGTCAGGAATGGACAGGTACAAATACTGTCTGGTACAATTTTATTTGCAAATCTAATTTTATTAGTACACCAACAAAACCAAATAAAATCAAGGTGAGAGGAGAAGTAAAAGGAAACGCAAAGAGAACTAGGTGCGTAGTCAAATAAATTAAATTAACCAAAACTCCCACCTATCTTGTTTCCCAACCATAAACTAAATAATGAAAATGAAGATGAAGATAAAGAAAAACCCGTGTTCTTCTGCGCATGCGGCGCCTAACTAAACTATACTGACCACTAACAAACATACAGGGATGACGACAACACACGGGGCTAACACAGAATGGATACACAAATTAAACCGAGAAATCACAGAGACGCGACACGGACTAATAAACAACCGAAAGATCACAAGAAAATGCACGAGCAGACAAGCAGACGAATCGGCGACAGAGGGAACCAAAACAGAAAACACCAACCACACAATATGACGAACAGGGACTGATTGCAACGTAGAAACAGCTTTCCAAAACTCGGGATCAACGGACGTGCCAGCAAGATCGAAGCGAGCGAGTGCCACCCCCGCGCGCTGGATCCCGGCTTCTCTTTTACCAGCTGATCGCTGATCACTGACGTGTCATCAGGTGACGTGTTTGTGCGGTGACGTCACAAACAGCTGATTCCCTTCACCGATCTCATGCAACGCAGAAACAAAACACTGAAATCTTTAGATCGTAACAGGCATAGAAGAAACTAAGAAATGAAAGATAAAATCAGTTTTGATGAGATCTTTAACTTCAGCAACTTGACCTGTTCATTTGCTTTCAATGTCAAAAACATGATTTATAGTCTGAAAATGCACTTTTGAGGAAAAAGTCATTTTGATCTAAATCTTGCTTAAAACCTAGTTAGAGGCATTGAATGCACTAAGAAATGAAAGATAAAATCAGTTTTGATGGGAAATTTCGCTTCAGAAACCTGACCTGTTCTTTTGCTTTCAAGACACTAAGAAATGAAGGATAATATCAGTTTTGATGGGAAATTTCACTTCAAAAACCTGACCTGTTCATTTGCTTTCAAGACACTATAAGAAATGAAAGATAATATCAATTTTGATGAGATATTTCACTTCTGCAAGTTTACTTGTTTTTTTGCTTTCAATGCCCAAAACGTGATTTTTAGAGTCTGAAAAAGTCAATTTCTGCCAATTATTGCTTAAAACCTAGTTAGAGGCATAGAAGACACTAAGAAATGAAAGATAAAATCAGTTTTGATATGATATTTCACTTCAGCAACTTTACTTTTTCTTTTGCTTTCAATGCCCAAAACGTGAGTTTTAGAGTCTGAACATTTACTTTTGTGGAAAACAACCATTTCAGCTAAAACGTGCTTTAAACCTAGTTAGAGGCATTAGAAGACAAAAAGAAATGAAAGATAAAATCAGTTTTGATGAGATATTTCACTTCTACATTTAGCTACCTGTTCTTTTGCTTTCAATGCCCAAAACGTGATTTTTAGAGTCTGAAAAAGCACTTTTGAGGAAAAAGTCCATTTCAGCTAAATATTGCTTACAATCAAGTCAGAGGCTTAGAAGACACTAAGAAATGAAAGATAAAATCAGTTTTAATGAGATATTTCACTTCTGCAAGTTTACCTGTTCTTTTGCTTTCAATGCCCAAAACGTGATTTTTAGAGTCTGAAAATGCACTTTTGAGGAAAAAGTCCATTTCAGCTAAATCTTGCCTAAAACCTAGTTAGAAGCATTGAATACACTAAGAAATGAAATATACTGTAAAATCAGTTTTGATATGATATTTCACTTCAGCAACTTTACTTTTTCTTTTGCTTTCAATGCCCAAAACGTGAGTTTTAGAGTCTGAACATTTACTTTTTTGGAAAACAACCATTTCAGCTAAAACTTGCTTAAATCCTAGTTAGAGGCATTAGAAGACAAAAAGAAATAAAAGATAAAATCAGTTTTGATGAGATATTTCACTTCTGCATTTAGCTACCTGTTCTTTTGCTTTCAATGCCCAAAACGTGATTTTTAGAGTCTGAAAAAGCACTTTTGAGGAAAAAGTCCATTTCAGCTAAATCTTGCTTAAAACCTAGTCAGAGGCTTAGAAGACACTAAGAAATGAAAGATAAAATCAGTGTTGATGAGATATTTCACTTCTGCAAGTTGACCTGTTTTTTTGCTTTCAATGCCCAAAACGTGATTTTTAGAGTCTGAAAAAGCACTTTTGAGGAAAAAATCCATTCAGCTAAATCTTGCTTAAAACCTAGTTAGAGGCATTGAAGACACTAAAAAAATGAAAGATAATATCAGTTTTGATTGGAAATTTCACTTCAGAAATCTGACCTGTTTTTTTTGCTTTCAATAACCAAAACGTTATTTTTAGTCTGAAAATGCACTTTTGTGGAAAAAGTCTATTTCAGCCAAATATTGCTTAAAACCTAGTAAGAGGCATAGAAGACACTAAGAAAAGAAAGATAAAATCAGTTTTGATGAGTTCTTTAACCTCAGCAACTCTACCTGTTAATTTGCTGTAACTACCTAAAGCCTAATTTTTAGAGTCTGAAAATGCACTTTTGAGGAAAAAGTCAATTTCAGCTAATTCTTACCTAAAGCCTAGTTAGAGGCATTGAAGACACTAAGAAATGAAAGATAAAATCAGTTTCGATGTGATATTTCACTTAAGCAATTTTACTTTTCTATTGCTTTCAATGCCCAAAACGTGAGTTTTAGAGTCTGAACATTTACTTTTGTGGAAAACAACCATTTCATCTAAAACTTGCTTAAAACCTAGTTAGAGGCATAGAAGACAATAAGAAATGAAAGATAAAATCAGTTTGATGAGATATTTCACTTCTGCAAGTTTACCTGTTCTTTTGCTTTCGATGCCCAAAACGTGATTTTTAGAATCTGAAAATGCACTTTTGAGGAAAAAGTCAATTTCAGCTAAATCTTGCTTAAAACCTAGTCAGAGGCTTAGAAGACACTAAGAAATGAAAGATAAAATCAGTGTTGATAAGATATATTTTACTTCTGCAAGTTGAACTGTTTTATTGCTCTCAATGCCCAAAACGTGATTTTTAGAGTCTGAAAATGTACTTTTGTGGAAAAAGTCCATTTCAGCCAAATATTGCTTAAAACCTAGTTAGAGGCATAGAAGACACTAAGAAAGATAAAATCAGTTTTTATGAGATATTTCACTTAAGCAAGTTGACCTGTTCTTTTGCTTTCAATGCCCAAAACGTGACTTTTGGAGTCTGAATATGCACTTTTGTGGAAAAAGTCCATTTCAGCCAAATATTGCTTAAAAACGAGTTAGAGGCATAGAAGACACTAAGAAATGAAAGATAAAATCAGTTTTGAAGAGATATTTCATTTTGAAGAGATATTTCACTTCTGCATGTTGACCTGTTCTTTTGCTTTCAATGCCCAAAATGAAGAGTCTGAAATTGCACTTTTGAGGGAAAAGTCAATTTCAGCTAAACTTGCTTAAAACCCAGTTGCATTGAATACACTAAGAAATGAAAGATAAAATCAGTTTTGAGAGATATTTCACTTCTGCATGTTGACCTGTTTTTTTGCTTTCAATGCCCAAAACGTGATTTTTAGAGTCTGAAATTGCACTTTTGAGGAAAAAGTCAATTTCAGCTAAATCTTGCTTAAAACCCAGTTAGAGGCATGAATACACTAAGAAATGAAAGATAAAATCAGTTTTGAGAGATATTTCACTTTACTGTTTTTCTTTGCTTTCAATGCCCAAAACGTGATTTTTAGAGTCTGAAATTGCACTTTTGAGGAAAAAGTCAATTTCAGCTAAATCTTGCTTAAAACCAGTTAGAGGCATTGAAACACTAAGAAATGAAAGATAAAATCAGTTTTGAGAGATATTTCACTTCTGCATGTTGACCTGTTCTTTTGCTTTCAATGCCCAAAACGTGATTTTTAGAGTCTGAAATTGCACTTTTGAGGAAAAAGTCAATTTCAGCTAAATCTTGCTTAAAACCAGTTAGAGCATTGAATACACTAAGAAATGAAAGATAAAATCAGTTTTGAAGAGATATTTCACTTCTGCATGTTGACTGTTCTTTTGCTTTCAATGCCCAAAACGTGATTTTAGAGTCTGAAATTGCACTTTTGAGGAAAAAGTCAATTTCAGCTAAATCTTGCTTAAAACCCAGTTAGAGGCATTAGAATACACTAAAATGAAAGATAATATTGAATGAGATATTTAACGCTTTACCTGTTTTCTTCTCAACCCAAAATATTAGGGAAATTGCATTTTTATTCAATTTGTCGTTGGATTTTGGTGTTGACTAAGTGGCTGCTTTTGACAATGACAAACAAAACACGAAGAATTTACGCAAGTGCGAAAAGCCTTTTAAGAGAAAAGGAAAAACCTAAATCGCTCATGGTGCATTTTCCTTGCTTAAACTAAAATATCAGTTTGTTTTCCCGTCATTTTATGATGATTCTGAACTGTTTTCCTCAATGGGGAAGAGCAATCAAGCAACATCTGTCAATCAGTAAGAGTCGAAAGCACACGATGATTCAGCTGAATTCCTCTAACATCGCTCAGAGAGAGGAGAAAAAAAAAAAAAAAAACAAACAAGGCAATTAGAAAAAATCAAAGACTCTAGATTTTGAAATTTTTTGAATTGCATTTGTAATTCGTTAGCCTTAAAACTAGAGCTTTCTATACATAAAACTATTTTTCTGAAAGTTATTATAAAAACAGTAAAATATTTCGTTTGAAGATGCGTTCTTACTAGCCCTTAGAGCATTCCATAGTTTGGGAATGCTAAATTTGAAAAGGATATTTCACTCTGTGATTAGAGTTCTGAAGGTATATTAATGCACTTTTGAGAGTCTCAGCATCTTAGCTTTAAAGTAGAGCTCACTAAGATAAAATCATGAAGAGTATGCAACCTGTTTATGCTTTCAATCCAAAACGTGATTTTAGAGTCTGAAATATTTTGAGGAAAAGTCAATTTCAGCTAAATCTTGCTTAAAACCATCTAAGGCTAGAAACATAAGAAATGAAAGATAAAATCAGTTTTGAAGAGATATTTCACTTCTGCATGTTACCTGTTCTTTTGCTTTCAATGCCCAAAACGTGATTTTTAGAGTCTGAAATTGCACTTTTGAGGAAAAAGTCAATTTCAGCTAAATCTTGCTTAAAACCAGTTAGAGGCATTGAATACACTAAGAAATGAAAGATAAAATCAGTTTTGAGAGATATTTCACTTCTGCAAGTTGACCTGTTCTTTTTGCTTTCAAGCCCAAAACGTGATTTTTAGAGTCTGAAATTGCACTTTTGAGGAAAAAGTCAATTTCAGCTAAATCTTGCTTAAAAACCAGTTAGAGGCATTGAAACACTAAGAAATGAAAGATAAAATCAGTTTTGAAGGAAATTTCACTTCATGCTGACCTGTTCTTTTGCTTTCAATGCCCAAAACGTGATTTTTAGAGTCTGAAATTGCACTTTTGGAAAAAGTCAATTTCAGCTAAATCTTGCTTAAAACCAGTTAGAGGCATGTATACGCACTTTGAGATGAAAATCGGATGATGGCGTAACATTGGTGAGCAGTGCTTTATGGCCTGTGTGGTCAGGAATGGACAGGTAAAATACTGTCTGGTACAATTTTATTTGCCAATTAATTTTATTAGTACACCAACAAAACCAAATAAAATCAAGTGAGAGGAGAAGTAAAAGGAAAACGCAAAGAGAACTAGGTTGCGTAGTCAAATAAATTAAATAACCAAAACTCCCACCTATCTTGTTTCCAACCATAAACTAATAATGAAAATGAAGATGAGATAAAGAAAAAACCCGTGTTCTCTGCGCATGCCGCCTAACTAAAACTACTGACCCACTAACAAACATTACAGGGATGACGACAACACACGGGGCTAACACAGAATGGATACACAAATTAAACCGAGAAATCACAGAGACGCGAAACGGACTAAAAACAAACCGAATCACAAGAAAAATGCACGAGCAGAACAAGCAGACGAATCGGCGACAGAGGGAACCCAAAACAGAAAACAACCAACCACACAATAGTACGAACAGGGACTGATTGCAACTGCAAAGAGAAACAGCTTTCCAAAAACGGGATAACGGAGTGCCAGCAAGATCGAAGCGAGCGAGTGCCACCCCCGCGCGCTGGATCCCGGCTTCTCTTTTACCAGCTGAGCATCACTGACGTGTCATCAGGTGAAGTGTTTGGTTTTGGCTGTGGTGACGTCACAAAACAGCTGATTCCCTTCACCGATCTCATGCACGCAGAGAAACAAAAACTGAAATCTTTAATCGTAACAGGCATAGAAGAAACTAAGAAATGAAAGATAAAATCAGTTTTGATGAGATATTTCACTTCAGCAACTGACCTGTTCATTTGCTTTCAATGCCCAAAACGTGATTTAGAGTCTGAAATTGCACTTTTGAGGAAAAAGTCATTTCAGCTAAATCTTGCTTAAAACCTAGTTAGAGGCATTGAATAAAATCTTGCTTGAAATCTAGTTAGAAGATTAGAAGACACTAATAAATTAAAGATTTAATCAGCTTCATGAGCATTTTAACCTCAGCAACTTTACATGTTCATTTGCTTTCATTCCCAAAATGTGATTTTTAGAGTCTGAAATTGCACTTTTGAGGAAAAAGTCAATTTCGGCAAAATCTTGCTTAAAACCCAGTTAGAGGCATAGATGAAATTAAGAAATGAAAGATAAAATCAGTTTTGATGGGATAGTTCACTTCAGATACCTGACTTGTTCATTTGCTTTCAATACCCAAAACGTGATTTTTAGAGTCTGAAATTGCACTTTTGAGGAAAAAGTCCATTTCAGCTAAATCTTACTTAAAACCCAGTTAGAGGCATAGAAGACGCTAAGACATGAAAGATAAAATCAGTTTTGAAGAGATATTTCACTTCTGCAAGTTGACCTGTTCTTTTGCTTTTAATGCCCAAAACGTGATTATTAGAGTCTGAAATTGCACTTTTGAGGAAAAAGTAAATTTCAGCATAATCTCGTTTAAAACCCAGTTAGAGGCATTGAATACACCAAGAAATGAAAGATAAAATCAGTTTTAAAGAGCTATTTCACTTCTGCATGTTGACCTGATCTTTTGTTTTTAATGCCCAAAACGTGATTATTAGAGTCTGAAATTGCACTTTTGAGGAAAAAGTAAATTTCAGCATAATCTTCCTTAAAACCCAGTTAGAGGCAGTGAATACACTAAGAAATGAAAGATAAAATCAG
>CM051496.1:31610686-31719643 GCA_028031935.1 Paedocypris micromegethes
TTGCTTTCAATGCCCAAAACGTGATTTTTAGAGTCTGAAATTGCACTTTTGAGGAAAAAGTCCATTTCAGCTAAATCTTACTTAAAACCCAGTTAGAGGCATAGAAGAAACTAAGAAATGAAAGATAAAATTAGTTCAGATGAGATCTTTCACTTCAGCAACATAACCTGTTAATTTGCTGTCAATGTCCAAAACGTGATTTTTAGAGTCTGAAATTGCACTTTTTAGGAAAAAGTCAATTTCAGCTAAATCTCTCTTTAAATGTAGTTAGAAGATTAGAACACAGTAATAAATGAAATATAAAATCAGTTTTGATGAGCATTTTAACCTCAGCAACTTTACCTGTTCATTTGCTTTCTTTCCCAAAACGTGATTTTAAGAGTCTGAAATTGCACTTTTGAGGAAAAAGTCAATTTCAGCAAAATCTTGCTTAAAACCCAGTTAGAGGCATAGATGAAATTAAGAAATGAAAGATAAAATCTGTTTTGATGGCATAGTTCACTTCAAAAACCTGACCTGTTAATTTGCTTTCAATACCCTAAACGTGATTTTTAGAGTCTCAAAATGCACTTTTGAGGAAAAAGTCCATTTCAGCTAAATTTAGCTTAAAACCTTGTTAGAGGCATTGAATACACTAAGAAATGAAAGATAAAATCAGTTTTGAAGAGAATTTTCACTTCTGTTGACCTGTTCTTTTGCTTTCAATGCCCAAAACTTGATTTTTAGAGTCTGAAATTGCACTTTTGAGGAAAAAGTCAATTTCAGCTAAATCTTGTTTAAAACCCAGTTAGAGTCATTGAAGACACTAAGAAATGAAAGATAAAATTAGTTCAGATGAGATCTTTCACTTCAGCAACTTAACCTGTTCATTTGCTGTCAACGCCTAAAACGTGATTTTTCTGGTCTGAAATTGCACTTTTGAGGAAAAACTCCATTTCAGCAAAATTTTGCTTAAAAACCTTGTTAGAGGCATTGAATACACTAAACAATGAAAGATAAAATCAGTTTTGATGAGATTTTTAACTTCAGCAACTTTACCTGTTCTTTTGCTTTCAATGCCCAAAACGTGATTTTTAGAGTCTGAAATTGAACTTTTGAGGAAAATGTCAATTTTAGCTAAATCTTGCTTTAAACCTTGTTAGAGGCATTGAATACACTAAAAATGAAAGATAAAATCAGTTTTAAAGAGATATTTCACTTCTGCATGTTGACTTGTTCTTTTGCTTTCAATGCCCAAAACGTGATATTTAGAGTCTGAAAGTGCACTTTTGAGGAAAAAGTCAATTTCAGCATAATCTTGCTTAAAACCCAGTTAGAGGCATAGATGAAATAAGAAATGAAAGATAAAATCAGTTTTGATGGGATAGTTCACTTCAGAAACCTGACCTGTTGATTTGCTTTCAATACCCAAAACGTGATTTTTAGAGTCTCAAAATGCACTTTTGAGGAAAAAGTCAATTTCAGCTAAATTTTGCTTAAAACCCAGTTAGAGGCATTTACTACACTAAGAAATGAAAGATAAAATCAGTTTTGAAGAGATATTTCACTTCTGCATGTTGACTGTTCTTTTGCTTTCAATGCCAAAACGTGATTTTAGAGTCTGAAATTGCACTTTTGAGGAAAAAGTCAATTTCAGCAAAATCTTGCTTAAAACCCAGTTAGAGGCATAGAAGACACTAAGAAATCAAAGTCAAAATCAGTTTTGATGAGATATTTCACTTCTGCAAGTTGACCTGTTCTTTTGCTTTCAATGCCCAAAACAAGATTTTTAGAGTCTGAAAATGCACTTTTGAGGAAAAAGTCAATTTCAGCTAAAGAAGACACTAAGAAATGAAAGATAAAATCAGTTTTGAGGAGATCTTTCACTTCAGAAACTTGACCAGTTCTTTTGCTTTCAATACCCAAAACGTGATTTTTAGTCTGAAAATGCATTTTGTGGAAAAAGTCCATTTCAGCCAAATATTGCTTGAAACCTAGTTAGAGGCGCAGAAGACAATAAGAAATGAAAGATAAAATCAGTTTTGATGAGATCTTTCACTTCTGCAAGTTGACCTGTTCTTTTGCTTTCAATGCCCAAAACGTGATTTTTAGTCTGAAAATGCACTTTTGTGGATAAAGTCCATTTCAGTCAAATTTTGCTTAAAACCTAGTTGGAGGCATAGAAGACACTAAGAAATGAAAGATAAAATCAGTTTTGATGAGATATTTCACTTCTGCAACTTTGACCTGTTCTTTTGCTTTCATTCCCCAAAACGGAATTTTCAGAGTCTGAAAATGCACTTTTGTGGAAAAAGTCCATTTCAGCTAAATCTTTCTCAAAACCTTGTTAGTGACACTGTTAGTTGACACTAAGAAATGAAAGATAAAATCAGTTTTGATGAGATTTTTCACTTCAGCAACTTGACCTGTTCATTTGCTATCAATGCCTAAAACGTGATTTTTAGAGTCTGAAAATGTACTTTTGTGAAAAAAGTCAATTTCAGCTAAATCTTGCTTAAAACCTACTTAGAGGCATAGAAGACAATAAGAAATGAAAGATAAAATCAGTTTTGATGAGATTTTTCACTTCAGCAACTTGACCTGTTTTTTTTGCTTTCAATGCCCAAAACGTCATTTTTAGAGTCTGAAAATGCACTTTAGTGGAAAAAGTCAATTTCAGCTAAATCTTTTTTAAAACCTTGTTAGTGGCACTGTTAGTTGACACTAAGAAATGAAAGATAAAATCATTATTAATGAGATCTTTCACTTCAGCAACTTGACCTGTTCTTTTGCTTTAAATACCCAAATCATCGGTTTTAGAGTCTGAAAATGCACTTTTTTGGGAAAAGTCAATTTCAGCAAAAAATTGCTTAAAACCTAGTTAGAGGCATAGAAGACAATAAGAAATTAGAGATAAAATCAGTTTAGATGAGATCTTTCACTTCAGCAACTTGACCTGTTCTTATGCTTTCAATTCACAAAACGTGTTTTTTAGAGTCTGAAAATCCACTTTTGTGGATAAAGTCCATTTCAGCTAAATCTTTCTTAAAACCTTGTTAGTGACACTGTTAGTTGACACTAAGAAATGAAAGATAAAATCAGTTTTGAGGAGATCTTTCACTTCAGCAACTTGACCTGTTCTTTTGCTTTCAATACCCAAAACGTGATTTTTAGAGTTTGAAAATGCACTTTTGTGAACAAAGTAAATTTCAGCAAAATCTTGCCTTAAACCTAATTAGAGGCATAGAAGACAATAAGAAATGAAAGATAAAATCAGTTTAGATGAGATCTTTCACTTCAGCAACTTGACCTGTTCTTTTGCTTTAAATACCCAAATCGTCAGTTTTACGATTTGCATTACACTTTCATCTTGTGTGTGATTCCGTTTTTGGAGTATTAAATAATAATTTAATTGGTTAAATGATCACAACAATTTAGTTGCACAGATGCAACATTTTCTCTCCAAGGATTAAAACCAATAACAACAACAATATTGATAATAAAAATGGTAAAAGTAATAACAGACACAACATAGAAACTGTATCTCAGAAGCCTAGCCATAGAAACCGGTCAGTAGACAAAAAAAAAATGGCGCCTAATCATATTAAACAGAGCAAGACTTTTACAAACAAAAATTTTAAGCTAGGTCTCTTAAACATTAGATTTTTAGCACAAAAATCCCTTATCATGAACAAAATTATTTTGGATAACAAGCTTGATGTTTTAGCGCTCACAGAGACATGGCTAAAGCCAGACACCTACACTAGCCTAAATGAATCAACTTCACCTAATTTCTCTTACGAACATGAGGCACGATTTACCTCCAGAGGTGGAGCGACGCCTATTATAGATGGCGTCGCTACCATCTATAATAATAATTTCAAGATGAATAGGAAATCAAACTTTAAATTCTGCTCTTTTAAACTGTTAGTACTACATATGGAGCCAGATATAAATCGGGAATCAATACTTATTGTGAGTGTTCAGACCGCCAAAGCACAATAACTGACTTTTTAAATGAATTCGTGCAACTACTAGCAGAACTCATTATTAGAGAAGATAAAGTGATTATACTCGACGACTTTAACATTCACCTAGATGATGTTAGTGACGCTCTAACTCGCTCTTTTAATGATATTCTAAATTCCCCGGCTTTAAGCAAAACGTTATTGACTCCACACATACGTTTACTGCTTAATAAATATAGACAACCCAGCTGTGATCTCACCGCAATATCGCTCTTGTGACTTATTAATTTCAGCACGAAAGATAATTTTATTAAACATCTTCTTGATCTTACCAGTTATACCCCTGAAAGAACAGAAGAGCTTGAGGATTTGACTGCAGCCTTAAATCTAACTTTGTCAAGTACCCTTGACTCTATTGCACCTCTTAGGGAAAAAAGACACAAAAAACAAAGTGTTATGGTACACTAATGACCTAAAAGCCTTAAAATCATCAAGTAGAAAGTTAGAAAGGAAATGGAGAAAAACTAAACTCTATGTTTTTCGCAGTGCCTGGAATGACAGTATGATCGCATATAAACAGGCCCTAATCTCCACACGATCGACATATTTTAGTAAACTTCTCTGCAAATCAAAATAATCTTCGTTATCTGTTTAAAACTGTAGCTCAATTAACAAAGAAAAAGGGCACAGTAGACTCCGCAATCCCCCCACAGCTCACTAGTATCGACTTTATCAACTTCTTTAATGACAAAATTACTAATATCAGAATGAAAATTGTATCCACAAATACTAGCCCACAACTGGTTATACCGGAAATAAACCCACCCGCTGTCCAGCTTAGCACATTCAAACAGAGGCCTGTACTATGAAGCTGGATTAGTTGGCTAGTCAGGTAAGTTTAGGGTTAGTTTGTGCCAATCCTAGGTTTTGGGTGCTATGAAAGTAGCTCAGCTGTGATCGGTGTTCATCGCCATAGTAATAATAATATAATAATAATAATAATAATAATAATGAGTATTTGTAAGGCGCTTTTCACAGTTTTAACTGTCTCAAAGCGCACATGTAAATATGTAAGGGAAATAGTAACTGATGCTACACAGCTAACCTGCTCGGGGCAGGCTATGTTCTGGATTTGAGATCGCAGACTGATAACTGACCAATTAGGTGCGAGTAAAGCGACATGTGACGCAAGTAAGTTTCCGTGTGTTACAATGGCTTGTCCTTTTCTTGCAAATCCTGTGGATATTGGCGCACAAATTGTTAGACGAGCACTTTGCAGACAGGCAAAATCCCTTGGCTTTCCCTGATGCATATCTATTTGAAAGATATAGATTTTCGGCTGACGGAATCGCATATCTTTGCGAAATTCTCGAGCCACACATAACAAATGTTACACGTAGAAGTCACGCACTTACTGTACCGCAAATATGTATTGCTTTGCGTTTTTTTGGAAACAGAAAAAATGTGTTAATATATCTCTTGTTGTTTGGACTGTTCTTTAGCATGCTTTGTGTATTTCACCACACGCTTATGGGATAAAAAAGTATCGGCAATTTGGAAAGCTATTTAAGCAAAGCGGCCGATCAGGACCGATTCCGTGCGTTCCCGTGGATGAAAATCGTCGCGAAAACGAACTTCGATCCGAATGAGTTTTTACTCACGCTTGTCAAATTTCTAGCTCGCATGGGCATGAAGATATGAATTTTAATAAGCCGCGGCGCCGGTCAATCCACCGTTATAAGTGCTTCTCTGCGGGACAAAGGCGCTCGAATCGGGGCAAAGTTATGCTTCTTCGCTGGAGTAAATGCAAAGGAGCCGCCTCCCAAATGTCTAGCTCACACGGCCGAAGATATGATTCTTAATAAGCCGCGTGACGAAACTCAGGTCTAATTGTCACGGGTCTAACCACCCGAGTGTTCAATAGTCCTAAGGATCAATCGTCCGGGTCCAAAGCCCCGAGGGCCAAACGACCTGGGTTGAAAAGTCTGGTCACCAAATATACATATACATAATGCATTCAGTAAAATCCGAGGACATGTATATGTATCTAGATCTAAATTACGCACGCATTGACGCAATCTGAAATTTTTCTCCAGCAAACTTCTCTTGCTTTGGCCGCAGAGACCGTGTTACTGCGTGCTTGAAATATACTTTTGTACTCGTTGTACTTTTGAATTATTATTTCCTGCTCCTAGGAAATATACGGAGAAATATACGGACCGCCTTCTCTCCATTTCAAACGCGATTGGTTGTTCAGTGCAGACGTCACTCTTTTATGTGCACGCGCGCGTGACATCTTAGCCTAATGATCAAAGCCTGAGTCGACAGAGACAGTTGTTACGCTGCTTCATGGGACCAATAAAGCCTGATTGCGTAGGTGTGGTTTTGTCAACTCGAAACTAATCTTCGAATCCCGACTTTGTTCAACCCGCTTCATAGTACAGGCCTCAGGTCAGCCCTGATGAGCTCACTAAGATTATAGCCAAGACCAAGACGACCTCCTGCTTACTTGACCCTATACAAACTTTTTTGCAGTCGGTGCTGAACAAAAGGAAAGTACCTGCTAGTCTGAAGGGTAAATGAACAAATATGTTGTTACAGGCCAAGTAATGCGACAAAAAATGAAAATAATAAACAGTATGAATTAACGTGAGGATGATAATAACAATAGTGACAACCACAAGTAAATAAAATAAATACTGTCAAAAAACATCCCAAAGCATAGAGGTTGCTAAAATTATGACACTGAATGATGTTTATAATAATCAATGATAGTCATGATATTTGTCATGGATCGGAGGTGTGTAGGAACCACGTGCACAGGACGGAGATGACGTCGCAGGTAAAAGTCCACAAGGCTTTAATCAGGGTCAGCAGGCAAAAGGTCGTCAACAATAAATCCAAGACAAGATCCAAATCGGCGGGCAGAGCAGTGGTCAAAACAACGAGAACAGGGTCGAGAAACAGGACAAGGCAACAAGACAAGATTTACGAGACGAGAGTTAGGCTGGATGACTGGTACAATAACACAGACGATCTGGCAAATGACATGGGCAATAGATTGTCTTAAAATACATGAGTTAATAACCATTAATCATGATTACAAACACCTGAGAACACCACGATCGGGAAAACACGTGGATAGGCAAAATGGCCGCGTCCATGTAAGCCTTCAACATAAAAGTCCGATCGAGGCTTCAAGATAAAAGTTCATCACGTGACTGGGGATCTGTGACAATATTGATGAGGTTCTGAAAGAGGTCTTGACAAACAACAAACAACCCAAACAGAGAACAGCGCTTCAAAAAAAAAAACCCTGAGATCAATAGTGATCACAATCTCCCCATTAGTAAAGCAAATTTTTAAGCTTCTCCAGTGTTCGAGACCAAAGTTTGATAGTGTCCTCCCTTGCACCATGTATGCATGCTGTAGATTGCTCAAGGTATGCTATGTCTATGAAGGTGAAGATCCAGAGCTGTCTGCTAAGAGAGTGTGGAGGTTTCTACCTTGTAGCAACAACTTTCTTAGCTGCTGTCAGCCCAGCTAAAAATACTCGCTTCTGGGTTTTGTTGAATTGTATCTGCGAAAGATCATTTAAAAGAAAAACTGAAGGGGACAGCGGAACAGGGAGATTTTGCACGTTGGACAACTCATCTCTAACCATATTTCAGAAATAATAAACTCCAGGGCAATCCCAAACCATGTGAATGAATGTGCCAATTTCACCCGAGTCACACAGAGTACATTCTGGATCAGGTTTAAGTTTCATACTATGAAGTATATGCGGAGTCATATAAGTTTTGTGAACGAAATTTAGATGGATTTGTTGGTGATCTGGGTTCCTGGAAGCTTGCGATGTCATATTCCAAACTTTATCCCAATCAAAATCAGGAGAAAGGTCTGTAATGTCCGCTTTCCAAGAAGAGTCTATTTTCAACGGAAGATACATTTTTTCTAACAAATGACCATATAACTTAGACACAAACCCCCTTGTTCCCTGAATCTCACAAAACAATGTAAGCAATGGGTGCCCTTCGAGTGCAGTTATCCAGGGAACCCCATAAGCCTTCATAGCTGCCCTCAGCTGGAGGTAAAAGAAAAAAGTGGACTTCTGCAGGTTAAACCGAATAGACAGTTCGTCAAATGAATAAAGACCCTTATCACCCATGATATCACCCAAAGAATGAATCCCTTTGTCATACCACTGTCGACACTGACCAAACTTATTTGGGTGTTTGCCAATTTGTAAACTGTGATTATTAAGCTCATATAATAGGAGAGTAAGAGTTCCAATTAGAGCGAATATTGCAAACTTTTTCTGATGCTCTCCATACTGATATTGTGTGTGATATTAAGAGGCCAAATCGAAGTTTACACTTATTGGAAGGGATATTGGCGAATAAGATTTCATCCAATTTGAGAGGAAGAACTGAATTTCCCTTGAGAGAGCGCCACAAAACTTCCATTCTATCATCAAACCAGCAAAGTAGTGGACGGATTGTAAAAGCCCAATGGTAAAGCTTAAAGTTGGGGAGTGAAAGACCACCAGCAGGTCTGTCCCGCTGCATTGTGGAGAGTTTGAGACGCAGCCTTTTGCGGTTCCAAACAAATTTAGTAATTAAGCTCTGTAATTTATCTCAAAAACGTGCAGGGGGAGGGAGAGGCAGCATAGAATTCACAAAGTTAATACGCGGAAGTAACATCAATTTTAATAATAGAGACACGTGAGCGAAGGAAAGAAGAAAATTGGAAGTGATGAATTTTCTAATTACATGATATCTGGGAAAGTATGTTTTCACTAATTAGTTTTATCTGATAAACTGTAGTGATGAGCCAATTTGAATACCTAGATATTTAACACTGTTGTACTGTTTGACTCAGAGACACATTTGAGCAGGTTAATATTGGACTTCCTGTTTGATCACTTCCTGTTGCACGCTGTGTTTGTAGCTTCGCTGCTAAGCTGAGATCGTTACTAAAATAATCAGTACTCTGCATTAATTACTCGGCGTAATCATCTAATCGGCGATCTTAGATCCACAACTTTTCTTTCAACTCCCGGAGTAAAGCCGCGGTTTCAACGAGTTTTCAGCGTCTTCGTACTCCGGAAAACTCTAAGGGTAAGATGTGTACGCCGGTGGCCGTAGCCTGCACCTCATGCTACATGTATAGTTTAGCTCTATCGGTTGGCGGCGAGGGATTTATTTGCGCTAAGTGCAGAGAGGTTTTAAGGCTAACCGATAGAATTGAGGAGTTAGAAACACTCATCCGGGCGTTAGAGAAGGACAGACAGCGTGAGAGTAGTGAGACGCTCCCGGATGCCGTTAGCATTAGCGCTGAGGCACATTCCTCGGTTCCGAGCGGAGAGGTCCAGCAGCAGGACAACTGGGTGACTGTGAGGCGGAATAGTCGCAATTCGAAGCGGCATCGCTCCTCCGTTCCGCTGTTAACTGCGAAGAGGCTTTCCCCGCTCAGAACAGCACCGTCTGAGACGCCTGCTGAAAGTGCATTGGTGATAGGAGACTCCATAGTGCGGAACGTGAGATTAGAGACACCAGCCAATACAGTTGTAATGTGTCATCCAGGAGCCAGAGTGTCTGATATCACATCGCGTCTGAAAGTGCTGGCTAATGCTAAACGTAAATATTCTAGGGTAGTTATTCACGCCGGCACTAACGATGTCCGACTTCGCCAGTCCGAGATCACCAAAACTAATATTAAAGAGGTGCTTGAAGCTGCCAAAAAGATATCAGACAAAGTAATTTACTCTGGCCCCCTCCCCGCTTACCGGGGTGATGAGACTCACAGTAGACTGTGGGCGCTCCATGGCTGGGCGTCTGAGTGGTGTCCTTCGAATGGCATAGGTTTTATAGACAATTGGAGATCCTTTCGGGGAAGACCTGACCTGTTAAAGCCCGACGGCCTCCATCCCTCGTGGAAGGGGGCCGCTCGTTTATCTTATAATATAGCCTATAGTTTAGCGTCTAGATCGTGACTCGCCACCATTGCCCAGGTCAGAGAGCAGGCGGCATCACTTAACCAGCCGCCTGCGTACTGCTCACAGTCACCCAGTGCATTTAGTGCATCTAGATACAATCCTAACAATAATAATAAAAATAATAATAATATTATCAGCTCTATTAAAACCAATAACAACAACAATATCGATAATAAAAATGCTAAAAGTAATAACAGACACAACATAGAAACGGTATCACAATCTCATAAGCCTAGCCATAGAAACCGGTCATTAGACAAAGAAAAAATGGTGCTTAATCATATTAAACAGACCAAGACTTATACAAACAAATATTTAAAGCTAGGTCTCTTAAACATTAGATCCTTAGCACAAAAATCTCTTATCATAAACGAAATGATTTTGGATAATAAGCTTGATGTTTTAGCGCTCACAGAGACATGGCTAAAGCCAGACACCTACACTAGCCTAAATGAATCAACTCCACCTAATTTCTCTTACGAACATGAGGCACGATTAACCTCCAGAGGTGGAGGCGTCGCTACCATCTATAATAATAATTTCAAGATGAATAGGAAATCAAACTTTAAATTCTGCTCTTTTGAACTGTTAGTACTACATATGGAGCCAGATATAAATCGGGAATCAATACTTATTGTGACAGTGTACAGACCGCCAAAGCACAATACTGACTTTTTAAATGAATTTGGGCAACTACTAGCAGAACTCATCATTAGAGCAGATAAAGTGATTATACTCGGCGACTTCAACATTCACCTAGATAATGTTAGTGACTCTCTAACTCGCTCTTTTTATGATATTCTAAATTCCACCGGCTTTAAGCAAAACGTTATTGGCTCCACTCATAAGTTTAACCATACATTAGATTTGATTCTTTCATACGGTATCGTAGTTCATGATGTAGATATTGTTTCGGTGAGTGACTGCATTTCTGATCACTCTCTAGTTTCCTGCTTAATAAATATAGACATCCCAGCTGTGATCTCACCGCAATATCGCTCTTGTAGACTCATTAATTCCAGCACAAAAGATAATTTTATGAAACGTCTTCCTGATCTTACCATTTATACCCCTGAAAGAACAGAAGAGCTTGAGAATTTGACTGCAGCCTTAAATCTAACTTTGTCAAGTACCCTTGACTCTATTGCCCCTCTTAGGGAAAAGAGACTAAACACAAAAACAAAGTGTTATGGTACACTAATGACCTAAAAGCCTTAAAATTATCAAGTAGAAAGTTAGAAAGGAAATGGAGAAAAACTAAACTCGACGTTTTTCGCAGTGCCTGGAATGACAGTATAATCGCATATAAACAGGCCCTAATATCCACACGATCTACATATTTTAGTAAACTTATCTCTGCAAATCAAAATAATCCTCGTTATCTGTTTAAAACCGTAGCTCAGTTAACAAAGAAAAAGGGCACAGTAGACTCCGCAATCCCCCCACAGCTCACTAGTGTCGACTTTATCAACTTCTTTAATGACAAAATTACTAATATCAGAATGAAAATTGTATCCACAAATACTAGCCCTCAACTGGTTATACCGGAAATAAACCCACCCGCTGTCAAGCTTAGCACTTTCAAACAGGTCAGCCCTGATGAGCTCACTGAGATTATAGCTAAGACCAAGACGACCTCCTGCTTACTTGACCCTATACCAACTTTTTTACTTAAAGAAGTCCTACCATTAGTTAACGAACCAATCTTGAATATTATAAATTCGTCACTAGTTCTTGGTCACGTGCCACAAGCGTTCAAACAGGCCGTCATAAAACCGCTTATTAAGAAGCCACATCTTGATGCCGACGTGATTGCTAATTATAGACCAATTTCAAACCTTCCCTTTATATCTAAAATTCTTGAAAAAGTTATTTCGGGACAACTCTGTAAATTTTTGGAACAGAACGACAGATTTGAAAAATTTCAATCCGGCTTTAGATCGCACCACAGCACAGAAACGGCACTAATCCGAGTCACCAACGATCTTCTAATGGCATCAGATAAAGGGAACGTCTCACTCTTAGTTTTGTTAGATCTTAGTGCTGCTTTCGACACTGTTGACCATGATATTTTAATACATAGACTTGATCATTACGTTGGTATTTCTGGACACGCGTTAGAATGGTTTAGGTCCTATCTGTCTGATCGCTCTCATTTCGTCCATGTAAATGGAGTCTCTTCACCCAGATTTAGTGTTAAATATGGAGTTCCACAAGGCTCAGTGCTCGGCCCAATCCTGTTTGCACTTTATATGCTTCCACTAGGGGACATAATCAGAAAGCATGGTCATAGCTTCACTGTTACGCAGATGACACACAAATTTATATCTCGGCACGGCCTAATGAAATCTCAAAATTTGCAAATATATTAGATTGCTTCAGCGACATTAGTGATTGGATGACAAGTAATTTTCTCATGCTGAACTCAGACAAAACCGAATTATTACTTGTTGACTCAAACTTAAAGTCTGATGCACCCGAATACAGTATGAATCTTAATGGGCTTGAAATCTCATCCTCACCTAAAGTGAAAAGCTTAGGTGTCATTTTAGATAGCAAACTCTCTTTTGAAAGTCACACGTCTGTAAAACTGCCTTTTTTCACCTCAGGAATATCTCAAAGCTGCGTCACATGCTCTCCCGACCGGATGCAGAAAAACTGATACATGCGTTTATGACATCACGGTTAGATTACTGTAATGGTCTTCTGGGAGGTTCTCCTGCTAAACTAATAGATAAACTTCAGTTGGTTCAGAATGCAGCTGCTAGATTACTAACCAGAACAAAAAAATTTAGCCATATTAGTCCAGTGTTAATGTCGCTACACTGGTTACCTGTTAAATATCGCATCCAGTTTAAAATTCTCTTAATCACTTATAAAGCACTAAACGGTTTAGCTCCTCTATATCTCAGTGAGCTCATCACTTACTACGAGCCTACACGACTGCTGCGCTCTCAAAACTCCGGCCAGCTTATAATACCGCGAATCTCTAAAATCTACCAGGGAGGAAGATCCTTTTCATACTTAGCACCCAAACTATGGAATGCTCTGCCAGTCCAATTCGAGACTCAGAATCAGTGAGTCAATTTAAGTCTAGACTGAAGACGCATCTCTTCAACGAAGCATATATTGACCTGTTATAATAACTTACAGAAAATATTAATATATCGTATAGAAAGGCTGCCTAGTTAGTGCTCGGAACCGAATTACACCTGCACCTTCAGAAAATTGTCAAAATCTATAGTACTTGAATTTTTCTAATTGCCTTGTATTTTTTTTTTTTTTTTTTCTCCCCTCCTCTCCTGAGCGCCAAGTGTCGTACGACCGGAATCTCCTAGAGCTTCGGAATCATCGGTGGTGCTTCCTCGACCTCTGTGGACCTGATGACGCTGTTGGCTTGGAGCAGTGGAGCCGCCTCTTTCCCCATTGAGGAGGGAAACATCGTTCCAGAATCATCATTAAAAATGACGCGGAACAACCAACGCACTGATTGTGTAGTGTTAGAATGCCGGAGGAGACTGGCACCAGTGAGCCGGGTTCTCCCCAGGGTTTTTCCTCGTTAAAGAGGTTTTTTTACCTGGCCACTGTTGCGTATGTGCTTGCTCGCTGGTCTTTGTCTTTGTCTTGTCATAACCGCAGCCACTTAGTCAACACCAACAATCCAGACGACAAATTGAATAAAAAGCATCATTTCCTTACATATTTACATGTGCGCTTTGAGACAGTTAAAACTGTGAAAAGCGCCTTACAAATACTCATTATTATTATTATTATTATTACATTGATGCCTGCAGGTGGACGTGATGTTCCTCATGGCCTCGTTTAAGAGGAAAAGTGCCGATTTAGAGTCCAATTTATTTTGTATCCGAGACCCCACTAAAGCTGTCAAGGTTGATAGAATGTTGGGTATGGACTGCAGCGGATCGGTTATATAGAGAAGGACATCATCAGCAAACAACGAGATATGGTGGTTAGTTCCACAGATGTTAACTGGAGCAATTCCTTTGTCTATGCGTTATAATTTGCAACGAGCGAGCCTCTGTCACGCGGTGAGCGACTGTCACCGGGCGAGGCAGGGTGGATTCACACGCGCTTCCGGATGCGAACACGGAGCTCCAAGCGTTAATGTCCAAAATAAGGGTTTATTCAAAAAACTCACGGTCGGGTCACAGGCAGATGATCGGTAACAGGAATCCAAGAATACGAGACATGAACACGACGAGACTTCACTTGAGGCGAGAGTGACAAGTACACGACTTAACAAACTGGCGACGAGACAAAGACTAAACAAGACTTAAATACACGGCATGATTAAACAAAGAAACAGGAAACACCTGGTTGCTATGACAACCGACGGGACACAGAACAGAGAACATGCGGCGCGCTGAGGCGCGTGTCAAAACAAAGTCCGGGAAAGCAACACATAAAGTCCGACACGACATCAAGGTGAGATCTGTGACAGGACCCCTCCGTCTAGGGGCGAATTCCAGACGACCCAGAAACGAGGCTCAGGAGGGCGGCCGGGTGGTCCGCTATGAGACTTGGTCGGACAGAGCCCGCGGTGGCGTGGCTTGACTCGAGCGGGGCGTGGCTTGACGGCGACTGGGCGTGGCTTGACGGCGACTGGGCGTGGCTTGACGGCGACTGGGCGTGGCTCGGCTAGAGCATGGCGTGGCTTGACGGCGAAAGGGCGTGGCTTGACGGCGACAGGGCGTGGCTTGACGGCGGCTGGAGCTGGAGCGTGACGTGGCTTGACGACGGCTGGAGCTGGAGCGTGACGTGGCTTGACGACGGCTGGAGCTGGAGCGTGACGTGGCTTGACGACGGCTGGAGCTGGAGCGTGACGTGGCTTGACGACGGCTGGAGCTGGAGCGTGACGTGGCTTGACGACGGCTGGAGCTGGAGCGTGACGTGGCTTGACGACGGCTGGAGCTGGAGCGTGACGTGGCTTGACGACGGCTGGAGCTGGAGCGTGACGTGGCTTGACGACGGCTGGAGCTGGAGCGTGACGTGGCTCTGGAGCTGGAGCTGGAGCTGGAGCGTGACGTGGCTCTGGAGCTGGAGCTGGCTGTGGCTGGGCTGAAGCCGGTCGTGGCGAGACGTGGTCGACCTGGGCAGGCCGTGGCGAGACGAGGTCGGCCTGGGCAGGCCGTGGCGAGACGAGGTCGGCCTGGTCGGGCGGAGCCCGCAGGAACGAGGCTGGGTCGGACGGAGCCCGCAGGAACGAGGCTTGGTCGGGCGGAGCCCGCAGGAACGAGGCTTGGTCGGGCGGAGCCCGCAGGAACGAGGCTTGGTCGGGCGGAGCCCGCAGGAACGAGGCTTGGTCGGGCGGAGCCCGCAGGAACGAGGCTTGGTCGGGCGGAGCCCGCAGGAACGAGGCTTGGTCGGGGCGGAGCCCGCAGGTGCGAGGCTTGGTCGGGGCGGAGCCCGCAGGAACGAGGCTTGGTCGGGCGGACCCGCAGGAACGAGGCTTGGTCGGGCGGAGCCCGCAGGAACGAGGCTTGGTCGGGCGGAGCCCGCAGGAACGAGGCTGGACTGGACTGGGGCGCGGCTTGACTGGACGGGGCGCGGCTTGACTGGACTGGGGCGCGGCTTGACTGGACTGGGGGCGCGGCTTGAGGCTGCCGGGGCGCGGCTTGAGGCTGCCGGGGCGCGGCTTGAGGCTGCCGGGGCGCGGGCTTGAGGCTGCCGGGGCGCGGCTTGACTTGGCACGGGCGGGCTTGACTTGGCACGGGCGCGCTTGACTTGCACGCTTGCTGCACGGGCGCGGCTTGACTTGGCACGGGCGGGCCGAGCATGATCTACAGGTACGGACCCGCTCCGGCATCCGATAGTCTAATGACAGCCCCCAAAACGTTCTGTGCCACACTTCAAAAATAGTCATCGCAATGGATCCGGGAGGGAAATCAAAAAATTCACAGGAGCACAGGCTATCAAAATACTCCCATACCTGGTTGCGGTCTATGTGACGTGTCAATGGGCAGAATTCAACACTGCGTCCATCTCCTCCTTGAAATTAGCGCAGCGCTCCTGCGCCGACGCCGTAGCCATTGTGGAAAAAAACTCCATCGCATCTCGGAAGGCTGAACCCATGCTGGCCAGTTTGTACTGTCACGCGGGGCGACTGTCACCGGGGCGAGGCAGGGTGGATTCACACGCGCTTCCGATGCGAACACGGAGCTCCAAGCGTTAATGTCCAAAATAAGGGTTTATTCAAAAAAACTCACGGTCGGGTCACAGGCAGATGATCGGTAACAGGAATCCAAGAATACGAGACATGAACACGACGAGACTTCACTTGAGGCGAGAGTGACAAGTACACGACTTAACAAACTGGCGACGAGACAAAGACTAAACAAGACTTAAATACACGGCATGATTAAACAAAGAAACAGGAAACACCTGGTTGCTATGACAACCGACGGGACACAGAACAGAGAACATGGCGGCGCGCTGAGGCGCGTGTCAAAACAAAAGTCCGGGAAAGCAACACATAAAAGTCCGACACGACATCAAGGTGAGATCTGTGACAGCCTCTAACTACTTTAAACAACAACGAGCAGACACTGCCTGTTAGCACCATGGCTGTGGGGTTCATATAAAGCACCTTAATCATATGAATGAAAGAGGATCCCAGAGCCATGGCCTCAAGTACTGACCACAAGTAAGACCATTCCAGACGATCAAGGCTTCATCAGCATCGAGGGAAAGGACAGCAGCAGGAGAAGATGAAACGGAGGTGTTGTGTATAATGGGAAGTAATCTCCTAACATTGTCAGATGCTAACCTAGTTCTAATAAAGCCAGTCTGATCACAGTTAACAAGCTTAGTCATAATGGTTGAAGCCTTCGTGCAAGTGTTTTTGCATAAATTTTGAGGTCTGCGTTGAGTAGAGACAAAGGTCTATAATTTGCACAATCATTACTGTCCTTGTCCTTCTTTAACAAAAGTGAAATAACTGCAATGTTAACATCACTGGAGAAGGAACCTCTGTCTACTGCAGCCTGAATCATCTCTAAAAGTAGAGGACCCAGAGCGTCCCAAAAAGCATTATAAAACTCTGGAGGAATTCCATCCCATCCAGGAGATTTCCCACTACACATATCCAAAGCTGCTTCCTTCAGCTCCTCTATTGTGATCGGGGTGTCTAAGCTTAAAGAATCCTGCTCAGACAGTTTAGGAAGTGATAGTTCACTTAAAAACTTATCTCCTAACTCTGATGGCATGTGATATTTCAGAGCTGTACAAATTGGCATAAAAATTGGAGAAGGTGGTATTTATCTGCGAGGGCTCATAGAGAATAGTGCCGTCTTTGGACTTAATCGAGTTAATATCAGCAAATTGTCCGCTGGAACGCAGTTTGAGGGCAAGTAAACGGCTGGGTCTCGCTCCGTTAAAATAGTACAACTGCCGTGTTCTATGGGTTAAGAATTCCGCTCGTTGTTTCATAACCGCGTTAATTTCTTTCTTCACAAGGTCAAGTTCAAGTTTAACTTTTTCGTTATAGCCTTGTTGTAGACGAGAGTCCAAAGCTGCGAGTTTTGATTCCAGCATGTGTAATCTAGATGATCTGGCTTTTCTTAAATTTGAGGCGTAACTAATTGTGAAGTTTTTAATAAAACCTTTTACCGCATCCCAAAGTATTCTAGGATCATCTACTGAGCCTTTATTCAGAATGACAAATTCTCTTAATTCACTTAAAAACTTTTTGTTGAGGTGTTGAAACGCCATCTTGGGGCTCGGTTGTAACTTATCACAACTGAAGCCATCACTGCTTTGTGGTCAGAAAAAGCTACAGGCACCAAATAGACATTTAAGATGCTGAAAAATAAATTAGTGGAAGAAAAAATAAAATCAATTCTAGAAAAGGATTTGTGTCTGGAAGATAGATGAGTGAAGTCCTTCACATTGGGATTTAACATACGCCACAGGTCAATCAGCCCATTATCACTGATCCAGGATCTCAGCGCCTCAGAAGCACGTTTCTAGTCTGTATTTTCTGAGTGACCAGACCTGTCCACCAAACAATCCACAACAGCATTAAAATCAGCACCTATGATGAGTTTAAAATCAGATAGTTCGAGAAGTGTCTTGGTGAGTTGAGCATAAAAATCTTTCTCGAATGTATTAGGGGCATAAATCGAAACAAGTGCAATGTCTCTATTTTGTACGTAGATTTTTGCCACTGCTATCCTGCCTTTGCTATCTGTCCAGGTGTCCAGCAACTTAAGGCGTACGTTGCGTTGACATATGATCGCCACACCTCTGGATTTATTTAGTGCCGAAGAAGTAGCAATAGTACGGAAATAACGATTTGCGATACGGCTTGTGTCTCTTTTGATCATGTGTGTCTCTTGTAAAAAGGCAACATTAACTTTTTTCTCACGCAGAAATTCCAAGACCGCAACTCGTTTTGCTGGGTTGTTTAGGCCCCTTACATTGAGGCTAAGAATGTTCAATTTTACACCATCAGTCATTTATGGCATGAGGCAAAAATAAACTGAGTGAAAGTGAAAGAAAAAAGCAAACTGGCAAGGATAAACAAAATTAAAAGCTATAGGAGATATAAGCTCTGGCTCAGGCATAACAAAACTAAAATTCTGTAAAAACACAAACAAAAACAAAAACAAAAGGAAACAAAAACAAAAACTTGCTTTACATTTTTCTCCTCTAGAATAATATTATCCCATCTAGAACGCCCCTCCAAATCGGTGACTTTTTCCGCGAGTGTAGTGTTAAGATTTTCGATCGCGGATAGTTTCTTTCAGAGCGGAGATTCAAACGGAGCGAGTCTCCGTTTCGGTCACGCGGGATGAGAGTGACTCGGTGGCCGCGGCTACCTCATCGATGCACTCTACCTTAGTGTCCAGACCGGACTCTAGTTTGGCGAAGGACTTATTCATCATATTCTGAGTGCGCCGTCCTTCTTCAGCAACCACATCGGCGATGTGCGTGAGCAAGGCCCCATGTGAAAAGTCAGATGGCGAACTTTCAACAGCGTGCTCACTCCAACAATCTTCCTCTTAAACTCGCGAATGGTCCGGCTTGCACTGTTTGGATGGTTTAGGCATGACGGATAAAAATTCAACCACTAAATAGCAAAAAATAAAATGATGGATTGTGGCAAATAAAGTGTAACAAAAATGTGTAGTGGGAGAGATGAAAAATGCGACCGTTCACTCCAACGCCATAACCGGAACCCCAGCAGCCACATCTTGATGCCGACGTGATTGCTAATTATAGACCAATTTCAAACCTTCCATTTATATCTAAAATTCTTGAAAAATTATTTCGGGACAACTCTGTAAATTTCTGGAACAAAACGATAGATTTGAAAAATTTCAATCAGGCTTTAGATTGCACCACAGCACAGAATCGGCACTAATCCGAGTCACCAACAATCTTCTAATAGCATCAGATAAAGGGAACGTTTCACTCTTAGTTCTGTTAGATGCTTTCGACACTGTTGACCATGATATTTTAATACATAGACTTGATCATTACGTTGGGGTTTCTGGACATGCATTAGAGTTGTTTAGGTCCTATCTGTCTGATCGCTCTCATTTCGTCCATGTAAATGGAGTCTCATCACCCAGATTCAGTGTTAAATATGGAGTTCCACAAGGCTCCGTGCTCGGCCCAATCCTATTTGCACTTTATATGCTTCCACTTGTGAACATAATCAGAAAGCATGGTCATAGCTTCCACTGTTACGCAGATGATACACAAATTTATATCTCGGCACGGCCTAATGAAATCTCAAAATTTGCAAATATATTAGATTGCTTCAGCAACATTATTGATTGGATGACAAGTAATTTTCTCATGCTGAACTCGGACAAAACCGAATTATTACTTGTTGACTCAAACTTAAAGTCTGATGCACCCGAATACAGTATGAATCTTAGCAGGCTTGAAATCTCATCTTCACCTAAAGTGAAAAACTTAGGTGTCATTTTAGATAGCAAACTTTCTTTTGAAAGTCACGGGCACAACGTCTGTAAAACTGCCTTTGTTCACCTTGGGAATATCTCAAAGCTGCGTCACATGCTCTTCCGACCGGATGCAGATAAACTGATACATGCGTTTATGACATCACGGTTAGATTACTGTAATGGTCTTCAGGGAGGTTCTCCTGCTAAACTAATAGATAAACTTCAGTTAGTTCAGAATGCAGCTGCTAGATTACTAACCAGAACAAAAAAGTATAGCCATATTAGTCCAGTGTTAATGTCGCTACACTGGTTACCTGTTAAATATTGCATCTAGTTTAAAATTCTCTTAATCATTTACAAAGCACTAAACAGTTTAGCTCCTCTATATCTCAGTGAGCTGATCACCTACTACGAGCCTACACGACTGCTGTGCTATCAAAACTCCGGCCAGCTTATAATACCGCGAATCTCTAAAATCTACCAGGGAGGAAGCTCTTTTTCATACTTAGAACCCAAGCTATGGAATGCTCTGCCTAGTCCAATTCGAGACTCAGAATCAGTGAGTCAATTTAGGTCTAGACTGAAGACGCGTCTCTTCAACGAAGCATATATTGACCTGTTATAATAACTTACACAAAATATTAATACTTAAAGTGTTTCTAATAGCTTTGTTTTTTTTTTCTTCTCCCCTCCTCTCCTGAGCGCCAAGTGTCGTACGACCAGAATCTCCTAGGCGCTTCGGGATCAACGGTGGTGCTTCCTGGACCTCTGTGGACATGATGATGCTGTTGGCGTGGAGAAGTGGAGCCGCCTCTTTCCCCACTGAGGAGGGAAACATAATTCCAGAATCATCATTAAAAATGGCGCGGAACAACCAACGCACTGATTGTGTAGTGTTAGAATGCTGGAGGAGACTGGCACAAGTGAGCCGGGTTCTCCCCAGGGTTTTTCCACGTTAAAGAGGTTTTTTTACCTGGCCACTGGTTTTTACTTGGCCACAGGTTTTTTTTACCTGGCCACTTTACCTGGTATGTGCTTGCTCACTTGTCTTTGGTCTTTGTCTTGTCATAACCGCAGCCACTTGCTTAAACACCAACAATCCAGACAATAAATTGAATAAAAAGCAACACTTCCCTTACATATTTACACGTGCGCTATGAGACAGTTAAAACTGTGAAAAGCGCCCTACAAATACTCATTATTATTATTATTATTATTATTATTATTTATGTGTCTTATGTTTTTTTTATTGTCATTGTTCAATAAACGTTACTTTTGGAAATGTGAATCTTCTTATTATTAGCGTGACGTTTTAGCATGCAAATGAAGGGTAAAACTTCAAGATATCGCGCCCCCCCCAAAAGAAATCGACATCACATATCGACCATCGACCGACCCTGACCTCTAAAAATCAATATCGACATCGACTATAGAAAAAACAATATTGGTCGACCCCTACTTGGAAGGTTTTTGTGGTTTAAGTTGTTCAAAATATGCATTTGGTTGTATATTGTGATTAGGGAGGGGATTTGGAAGGAATGAAACATATATTCAGTTTAATAAATTGTATTTACCAATAACAATTTTAGAAACGCATTTACAATACATTGGGTTTAGGATGTAAGAAAACATTCATATTTCTTGGATGTTAAAAACCAATTGGATTTATTGATGCAATTACATAAACATCATGTCCTTATGATGTTACCTTAAGAAAGGAATCCAAGATGGCGCCAGTGTTGTTTGTAGCTGCACGTCTGCTGACTTTCTCGATCATTTCTATATTTATTATGTTTTTTGATTCGATACATGCAGAGGCTTTGCTGATCTATGATCATCAGTTTCTCCTGTCCTTTCGACAAAACGCAAATTGTCTCCGGCTGTCCGAGCCCACTGTCAGTTAGTTCAGAATGCGGCCGCTCGACTACAGTCCAGAACTAAAAAGTACGACCATATTAGTCCAGTGCTAATGTTGCTACATTGGTTACCCGTAAAATATAGAATTATATTTAAAATTCTCCTAACAACTTATAAAGCATTAAACGGTCTAGCTCCTCTGTATCTCAGTGAGCTCATCACGTATTACGAGCCAAGGAGACATATGCGCTCTCAAAACTCAGGCCAGCTCGTAATACCAAAAATCTCTAAAACCTTAACAGGGGGAAGATCGTTCGCTTATCTAGCACCAAAATATTGGAACACTCTGCCTAGCACAATTTGTGAATCAGAATCATTTAGTCAGTTTAAATCTAGATTAAAAACCCATCTCTTCAATGAGACATATTTAAAACTGTAATGGCAAAATATTTAATTACTAACATTAACGGAAAGGAAGGCTGCACTAGGTAGTAGCCCGGAACCGAACCTCACCTGCATCACTGCAATTTTTTTCTCTTAGAACCCTTCATAGTGCTAATAGCTTTTGTTCTTGCTCGTTTCACTCCCCTGCTGAGGTCCTGCGTGATCCACATCCCTGCCGAAGGAGACGACGCCGCCACCCCGGCGGAAGAGATGACGCCGCATCCCCGCCAGAAGAGACGAGGACACATCCCCACCAGAGGAGACGACGCCGCTTCCATCAGGATGGAGACACCGTCGCTTGGAGGAGTGTCATTTCACCAGGACGGTGACGACGTTGTTCGAACCGTTTTAGCGTCTTTGCATTGGTCTCGGACTAAGAAAAGCGCTATACAAATTGAACTTGAAATAATGTTCACAATTAACAGATTTGGATTAATTGTAAGAAATTACAATACATTAAGATTACATATTTTTTGAAAAAGTGATCAAACGAATGAAAATACTTTTTAATAAACTATGTCATGATTCATTTTTGTTGTGTGTGTAATTTGTGAACCTAAAATTTTGAACCTAAAACCAGGCGATTGGAACACAAACTGCTGTGTCGTAACTCTGTTACAGTTACGGTAGTTTATAAAAACTATAATGCGCCCTTTTTAGCAGATTTTATTAAAATATTGTTAAGTGCATTTAAAAATAGGACTGTCCACTAGATGGCAGTAGATAGCAAAGATGAACATTGGTGATGGTAATTGGGAAAATAATATTATGAAAACCTAAATATCGAATCATAATTTTTGAAATTATGAAAAAGGAATGAAAGAACTTGTAAGAGGTTGAAAGGACTTTTTTTCAGATATGTGTCACGCTCACACTCCAAAAGGGGAAACCCCGGAGGCGGAGTGTGGGTGACGTAGGGAAACAAACACAGATGACGATCAAACACTGGGTTTAATGGCGGATTCACACACTAGGAAACACAATACTGACACGAGGAGATGATGAGACGAGGAGACGAGGAAACGAGGAGACAAGGAGGTGAGGCTCGGGAATACTCAGCAGTCGCGGAGACTTGAGCTCACGTGCAGATATCAGTCCTTGGAACGAAGAGGCTAGGAAACTCGGGAACACTTGGAATACAGCAGAGTCACAGAGGGTCTGGGAGATCACACAGGGTTGTGGTGACGACAACAGACCAGAGGCCTGTACTATGAAGCGGGTTGAACAAAGTTGGGATTCGAAGATTAGTTTCGAGTTGACAAAACCACACCTACGCAATCAGGCTTTATTGGTCCCATGAAGCGGCGTAACAACTGTCTCTGTCGACTCAGGCTTTGATCATTAGGCTAAGATTAGGTCACGCGCGCGTGCACATAAAAGAGTGACGTCTGCACTGAACAACCAATCGCGTTTGAAATGGAGAGAAGGCGGTCCGTATATTTCTCTGCTGATGAGCAGGAAATAATAATTCAAAAGTACGAAGAGTACAAAAGTATATTTCAAGCACGCAGTAACACGGTCTCTGCGGCCAAAGCAAGAGAAGTTTGCTGGAGAAAAATTTCAGATTGCGTCAATGCGTGCATAATTTAGATCTAGATACATATACATGTCCTCGGATTTTACTGAATGCATTATGTATATGTATATTTGGTGACCAGACTTTTCGACACAGGTCGTTTGGCCCTCGGGGCTTTGGACCCGGACGATTGATCCTTAGGACTATTGGACACTCGGATGGTTAGACAATTAGACCCGAGTTTCGTCACGCGGCTTATTAAGAATCATATCTTCGGCCGTGTGAGCTAGACATTTGGGAGGCGGCTCCTTTGCATTTACTCCAGCGGAGAAGCATAACTGCCCCGATTCGAGCGCCTTTGTCCGCCTTTGTTCCGCAAAGAAGCACTTATAACGGTGGATTGACCGGCGCCGCGGCTTATTAAAATTCATATTTTCATGCCCGTGCGAGCTAGAAATTTGACAAGCGTGAGTAAAAACTCATTCGGATCGAAGTTCGTTTTTGCGACGATTTTCATCCACGGGATCGCACGGAATCGGTCCTGATCGGTCCCGCGGCGCGCAGCTTTCAGTTTAAGCTTAAGCTTTGCTTACAGTTTTTTCTGATTGCTTAGGCACATTTTTTGCAAATATTGGCTATTTTTGCAAAACTCTACACACAAATAACAAAATCTTTCACCCAATTATAAAAACATTGTAATTCTCTTGCAAAAGCGATCACAGCTAGATTAACTCTTCACACATTCGTAAAAATGGTGTTTTCGTATCAATCAGTACACACAAGCCATCATCTACTAAGCACACAACGCAACAACTCCACACTGATGGTAAAAATACAAAACACATCTGGCTTTTGCTTTCTGTCTTCATGTCAATTTTAGGTCATAATTTTGTCATAGTGTCATGTAAACATACAAGGATCCAAACTTCAAGCATTAGTGTTTATTCACACTCATAAAAACCAAGAGAAAGTCTGAACACAACATAGTAATTTCACAAAAAAAGGGAAAAAAACACAATCAGGCCTACATCATGTCATCTTTCTGGGTCCGGCCACAAAATTTCCTCCACATTGCATACAATATTCTTCAATCAAAGTCACCAGAAAATATCTCCTTGAATGCCGTATCCAGGCCTGACATGATACTTGGTCAATATCTCCACATGCCTTCAACATTGCCTGTACAAGGGCAACTTGTTGATGAGGATGACAGTCGTACACTTTCTACAGCAGGGAGAGAAGAACTGCTGGATGGGATTGGAGGAGTGGAGAGTACGGAGGGAGGTTGAGTGTGTTGGAGGATGGGTGTCTGTAAACCAGTTGTGGACCAAAGCAGCTCTATAGAAGCTTACATTGTCCCACATGATGACATGTGGGGTATGTTCTGCTCTCTGAACAGTGAGTATGTCATGTAAGGGTCTATGATTGCTTGATGGTGAACAACACCATTTTGGCGTATAGCTGCACACATTGTTATGTTACCACCCCGTTGTCCTGGGACATTGATGATGGCACAGTGTCCAATAATGTTCCTGCCACGTCTCCTGGTTTTACTCAGGTTGTAATCGGCCTCATCTACAAAAAGTAGCTCATTTGGAAATGTCCTAGTGATGTTTGCCACAGTGTAGCGACTCAAATTGGGCTGAATCCATTGGCCAGCTTCCCTGAGGGTCACCCCATGGTTGATGACATGGTCCACTATAGTAGCGCTGATGTCATCAAATATTCTATTTCTTACTCTCCTCTTTCTTACCCGTCCTCTTTCACCCTCCTCTACCTCTTCTTGGTTCTCCTTGTCCTCTTCCTCTATCTTCCTCTAACCCTCTCACTTATTCAACTAAACGTCCTCTTGCTCCAACTTCTTCACCTCCGCGTCCTCTCCCTCGGCCTCTTCTATTCTCACTCTTACTGCTCCTCTATTCTACTCCACACAGACAGCTTACCTGTGGCTTATGTGTAGTGCTTAGGCTGATTGCAAAGTGAACTAATAAACTAAAACAGTTTTCACATGTGAAAGTGTGCCAGAAAGTTGACCAAATAGTGTTAATGATAGCAATACATGTGTATAATTTTGCTAGGAGTGTGTTGGAAATTTGGTAATTGAGTGTAAGCAGTGAATTGTGTTTAAAGTTTTGCAAAATGAGTGTTGTGCAAAAAAAGTGTGTGTTACAAAATTGCAAACTGAGTGTAAAGCAGTTTTTGTGCTTTTAGTTTTGCAAACTCGGTGAGTGGTTTTGCTATAATCATTAATAGTTTTAGAAATAGTGCTACAAGAATCACAGTTTGGGTTTAAGCAATCAGAAAAAACTGTAAATAGATTTCCAAATTGCCGATACTTTTTTATCCCATAAGCGTGTGGTGAAATACACAAAGCATGCTAAAGAACAGTCCAAACAACAAGAGATATATTAACACATTTTTTCTGTTTCCAAAAAAACACAAAGCAATACATACTATTTGCGGTACAGTAAGTGCGTGACTATACGTGTAACATTTGTTATGTGTGGCTCGAGAAGTTCGCAAAGATATGTGATTCCGTCAGCGGAAAATCTATATCTTTCATATAGATATGCATCAGGGAAAGCCAAGGGATTTTGCCTGTCCCTAAACACTCTTTCTCTGCGAAGTGCTCGTCTAACAATTTGTGCGCCAATATCCACAGGATTTGCAAGAAAAGGACAAGCCATTGTAACAGACACTGAAACTTGCGTCACCTACATGTCGCTTTACTCGCACCTAATTGGTCAGTTATCAGTCTGCGATCTCAAATCCAGAACATAGCCTGCCCCGGAGCAGGTTAGCTGTGTAGCGTCAGTTACTATGGCGATGAACACCGATCACAGCTGAGCTACTTTCATAGCACCCAAAACCTAGGATTGGCACAAACTAACCCTAAACTTACCTGGCTAGCCAACTAATCCAGCTTCATAGTACAGGCCTCTCGAGGTTACTGTGGGACGGGACTTTATAGTGCTCGGGGAAACCGGCTCCAGCTGGGAACGGGTCAGAGGGGTGGAGCCGGAGATGGTGGGGAGATGACGGAGTGTAACAATATGCGTGTTATGAAATCTGGTTTGCAAATTTATATCTTTGAAGAATGTTTGTTATAAACTCAGAAATCTGCCTATTTTCCTCAGAATTTACACTTTGTTTCTTCTGAGAAAACAGTCTTGCATATGCGAGTAACATTCTTAAAATGGAATACAGTATTGGAGATTATTTTGACTTGAGAGTAGTTTTACAGAGAAATATTGATTTTACGAAGTAGAAGATGCGCATTTTTTTACACCAGTTTTTAATCTTAGAACTCGGATATTCTGAGAAAATAAGTCACAGTACTATAATTTTTTTCTGAGGTTGATCACAGAGGAAAGGAAAATATGCTAGAGGGATTTGTATTCCTGTCATTAGAAGGTATAACAATGTGAAGTGTCAACTGAAAAATCTCCACAAGATTCTCGACACATACAATAATACACGTGGAATCAATATGCTTTTATTTCTTCTGTTGCATATAAAAGAACATTTCTGTCTAGTGCTTGTAGGTGAAACCGGTTCAGGTTTCAACTACAGTAGGAGCTCTGACAGGCAGGAACTGTGGTGAAGATGGATTGTTCCAGTCAGGGCCGCTACATCTACAGTATGTGTCCAAAGTTCAGAAACAGCCTCCGCTCCAGTGTGAGATCAGTCATCAGCGAAATGCAGACATGAACGTTCCCTGAACCAGTCCATCATTACAAAACACTTTCTGATATTTTCAATCAAACAAATAAATGAACACCATATTTGACAGTGAGCGGAAGGAGCGGCACACACGAGCACAGCAGAAGAGGTGTTTGCTGTTAAGGCACAGCCCTGCCGCCAAACACCAGCGACATCTTGACTCGTTTGTCACTCTGAATTCTGTTTTACCAGTTCAATACAATATATCAGTGGCACATCAGATGATGGTTCCAATAATAAACTATTTCTTAACAAGAGTTTAACCAGCACAGCTCCAGTTGCGTATAATCTGTCATCATTACTAGAGATGTACTGAAATAGCCAAAAAGTGCATTTTCGGCTGAAACACTTTTATCACCGAATCAACACGACAGAAAGTTGATGACGTAAGCAGAGACCGTGAGAGCTGCACGCGAGCAGTGGCGGCACATAGCGCAGCGCAGATCACGAGCTCCCCGCGACATTCACTTCACAACAGTGGCTCTTATTAGAGAACATCCACTCTCTTCTTACTCCGTTTGAGCTGCAAACTAAAGAGATCAGCTCATCTGATGCATCGGTAGCGGACGCTATTCCTTTGATCGCAGCTCTAAAGCGCCAAAATGGCGATAAGTACCACGGTAAAAACTATGAAAAGTCCGCGCTTAGAGTCTGTCCGGGGCACGATCCGTAGAAATATGTTCGAATCCTCTGCACTTCATTGCGACTGTACTTGATCTGCGTTAATAAGAGCAGTATTTAGATGAGGAGTTAAAGCAGCGATAGAAGCACAGAACCGACGCGAAGACGCAGACGGAGCAGAGCAGAAAACAGACTCATCTCTCTGCACCAGATGAAGGGTTTGCACCCTTGTGGTCTGTTAAGTTCAGTGAAATCCTGCAAGAAAGTACCTCTAATAATACTAATACATGGACTATTTTGTTTTAGGCTACTTTATATGTGACAGATTGTATATTTCTGCAAGATGTATACTTTTTATTCACTGGCCTTAGTTAATTACAGTCTCAAATCTTTCTCAAATGTCAATTAAATGACAAACTCAACAAAAACCTATTTATACTATTATTATGACCTGCAGAGAAAATGTTGTATCCTTAGCACTTGTTCTGAATGCACTTTAAACCTAAATGCAATTTTGAATGGAGGAACTTTTATTTTTGCTGAAATGTTATGAAATTAAAAGTATTAAAATGGCTCAAAAAACGAGTATTTGGTGCTTGTTACATTAACATAAATGTTATACGTCAATGTAACATAATTCTTTTTAGTTTGTGTTTGAACATAACAAAATCATGTCAATGAAACAGCTTTTACAAATTACCAAAGTATGTCATGTTCTCTCAACACAATAAAAATGCATTTAGTCGATTACAATATTTCCAGCAGGCGACGGTTATCGTTACTTGGTCCAGCATGATTTCGTCTTCGTCTCAAGACAAATCAAGTTATTTCTTCACATGTAACAAAGCATAATCTTTGAACACTCTTTAATAACAGCAGCACTATAAATGTTGTTAAAACTTTGGTCCTCCATTTTTAACGTTATTAGAGAAGGTGGAATTTGTGTCGTGTTCTTCCATGTTTGTGTGAAACATGTTATTTTTCCTCCCACTTGTACACACGTTCTGTTCACATAACATATACACATAAGTTGCTCACTCCACTTGAGAGATTCATCTCTATTGGTTCATAAAACAGACAAGAAGTAAAAGCGCCACCTGTCTAAAGTTTTGATAAATGGCAGAAATATAGCAAGCCCCATTCTGAAGACAAATACACACATTGACGGTGAGACGCTTATTTAACTCATTTAAACATATGATTGTGTTTTTTTTTAAGACAAATCGCTTTTATTGCTCCTTGTTACAACGTAACGGGCTCATGTAAGCATGTGTTTGCTTTGTTTTAAAGTTTAAAAAGAGATAAAAAAAAAAACACTTCCAAAAGTGCCAAATGCAAACTTCTCATTAGCTCTTCCAAGAAACGTCGGCTCCCATTGGACACGCCCGTGATACTTTTTAAAAGATATTTTTATTGCTTTAAATTTTAATTTTATAAGAATTATTTTCGGTTATTGCAGGTTTTTTGTGCTATTGTTTTGTGTTTTTCTGGCAGCAAAATGTTTGTCAACATTGTCTTTGTCAATAATGTCTGAAATGTTTGACGGAAAAGAAAAAATTACCATTTATGATCTCTGAGTCTGAATTAATGCGGTCTCGAGTCTTCAAGCTAATCAGACTTTTAATAAAACCGGTGCTGTTACTATTAAGAATGTTGTCTTGTTTCACAGTTTTGCCTCTTTTGTCATGGCTCTCTTAAAAGAGCTTAAAGTAAATAAAATCATGTTGTATATAAAACATTGAAGAATAGGTATATAAATTAATCGGACAGCGTTATTGTCATGCAAGTTCAAGCAACCTAAGAAAATTATGTTAGTGCCAAAAAAACCCTAAAAAAAGTAGTTGAGCTGAAGCAATGTCATCAGGCCAAATTAACAAGAAAAAATTATGTTGCTCCATCTAACTTGTTAAAAACGTGTTTGATCAACCCAAAATAATCTAGTTGAACTGAAGAAAGGTCAGCAAGTACCATTAACAGTAAAAAACCATGTTGCTTCATCATGTTCATACTTTGTTTGATGAGCGAAATAGTTTCTTGGTATAGCAACACCATTTTATCAGGTGGAAATGCTTTCCATAATTTTATTATGTTAATTCAGCAAATCTTTTTTTTCAGTGCAGGCTAGTAGGTCAAGTTAAACATTTTAGTTTGAATTGTATTTTATACTCTTGAGAGTTGCATTATACTTTATAAATATTTGCATATTTGTAACACATTTAGTTTCATGTATTCTTTGAAACTTCATTATTAATGTATGCAATTGCAATGCCTTAGTTGTAGTAAAGTTAGTACACCATCATAGCAATAAATGCAATTCTTTCTGTGTTTCGGGATTTGGCCAGGCTTTCCTCTTTTTCGGTTTTGGCCAAGAATTTTCATTTCGGTGCATCCCTAACCATTACAACAATAAACACAGCGTAATCAAGACAAACAGAAAGAAGTCTGCGTAAACGGTAAGATTGACCAGTGAGGAAAGAAACGTCATGACAAAAACTCAAAACGGAGCAGTCCGAGTTTGACATCGAGCTGAAGCGAGAAGGATGAGTGGTGCTGAACTGCATCTAGATAAGCGCTCTGGAGGATGAAGACTGATGGAGAAAATGATAAATGTCACACAAAAACATCAATTAATGTCAGTTTGGGAGGTAAACCATTACATTCCAAACGGATTCATCCATCTTCTAAAGCACTTCTGACATTTCTGGGTCACAGGGAGCCAAATATAATCTCTGGGCTTGAAGGCGGGACATAGTGGAACACAGACAGACAAACATTTATACACAAACCAGAACATTTCCAGATTCAAAATGCATGTTTTTGGACTATAGAAGAAAGAGACCCAGAGAAGAACATGCACACTGCGCACAGAAAGGCCCCAAGCTTGAGTCTCAAAGCAACAACGCCACCACTCTACATCTACAAGAAGTTATTGTTGATATGGACAATCTCTCAATGACAGTGTGTGTACAGGCGTTTAGCACAAAGTGGGCCCTCAAATGCTCACTTTTGGTAAACAAAAAAGGAATTCTGAATTGTGTGTGTGGCTGTGAAGCGGTTGAATTATTTACAAAGCAACATGAGGTACCTTATTTACGCAAATAAAAGCATCCCCTTGATTATTCAGGCACAAAAGAAAAATCCCTTTACTAGGCACATCATTACTTTCTTGGGGTTCTGACCGTCAAGAAACCTAAACTTCTGGATAAATACTTCTCTTAATATGGTATCTCATCTTTCGATTGACTCTACTAAAAGAAGTTTTAAATTCAAAAAAACGTCTTTATGAGAAAATATCTTGTTATGAAATATATTTCAAGACACAAATGTTGTAGCGACCAGAATAAGCTACACTTTTTCTTTCCGCTTGCATCCAGAAAAATTTGCAAGAGTCCCGGCATGTGTAAAAGAGTTGTTTAGTCTTCACATACATCAAATAACCTAAAAAAAAATTTGGTTTGTAACAGACATCTTGCTTCCAAAATACAAAATAAGTTGGTTTTGAATGGCACTTTTCTTATGTTTTTCTTAAGCATTTTGGACATGGTAAAAAAAGCTGTTTCTCCTCTCACCTGTCTGCGTTATCTATCTACTCACCTCCTGATCACACATAAAGCCTAGAAAGTGAAAAAAATGCCGCGTCCCTGTTCTAACTGTTGCATCAGTAAAAAAAAAATGTGATCGTATTCTGGTTGACACAGACAAAGAGTTTGCCATGTTATTGCATTTAATCTTTTTATTTCATCATGTGTTATTATACTACAGCCATGAGTCGATGATGCTTCTTTTGTCCTGCTATTCATTTACATTTTTTTTTATTTTACATTTGGTTATTGAAACGTACGGTAGTAGAGCAGTTATTGTTTAGCCACAAGTGTCACACCATGGCAAATGTTTCAAAAAGGGGTGAAAAAAGGGGTGCTTATATTTGTGTAAATACTGTGTGTTTCAGAGTTAATAACCAGCTGATGTCCTCAGCTGGAGGTCCTCAGCTGATGTCCTGACGTATCCTTAGTAAATTAATTGTAAAAATTACTGTGCCCCACGCACACACACACAAACACACATTTGCACATGCACACCGAAACGCACATTTTTCTCACTTTAAGTCTTGGAAGACTGCACACGTAGAGATTGCTTTGTGCTGTGTCTCTGAATGGACAAAGAGAGGGTGAAGACACAGGTAAATAAAAACAGAGGACTATATATTATTCCTGAGTGCAATAAAACCACTTCGCTTAAATCCTGTCTCATGTCTCCAGGCAGCTCGTGCAGGAAGAGAGAGAAGCAAAGAGCAACATGCTCTTTGGAAATAAACTCCCTTGAATCCCCTGCTACGTGTCTGCCGGCTGCTCCTCGTCCTCATCATCATCGTCATCTTCCACCATACTTGGCTCCGTGGAAACTACCTCCTCTGCCTCAGGAATCTCAGTGGATTCCGAGTCCTGCGTGATGAGGGTTTTAGAGTCAATACAGCTGTCCTCTTCTTCCTCCTCTTCAACCTGTCTGTAGCAGTGCTTTTCTGTGTCTGATTCGCCGTCCTCCTCCAGCGTGAGTTCAAACTGGAACTTATCCTTCTTTCCCTCCTCACACTGGTCCAGTGCCAATGTGGGGCTTTGGGGAATTGTGCTCTGGTACCACTCTCGGTTCTCCTCCAGAATGTCCAAGATGCCCTGCGCATCTGGGTGCACCAGGTCAGCCCATGTCTCCCACAGGGGATGCACAATGTAGTCAATGAAGCCCACCTGTAGGTATATCAAGAGGGAGGGGGTCAACATTACTTTCATCATATAAAAATACCAGCTCGTCATATGAAAAGTAAGCTTCTTAATATGCATAATAAATGTGATAATGAACATGTCATGTTTGTAGCTGGCCTACTGGTCACAGTCATAGTCTTAATGCAGATGAACAATGGACAACTGTTAGAGACACAATATCCTGTAAATACATTTTTAAAAGTTAGACCTGTTTACTCAATTACTTGAATGAATTGAGTATTAATTTGTACACAAACTGATTGTAAATTGATCACTGTAAACACTAGAAAGTTAATCATTTAGAATTCAGAATTTTTGCTGTTCCAGGGGAAAGCCCCTGGCCTGCAGATCGAGGCGGAGCCTAATGTAGGACGGAGCGTAACGTTATGCCCTGCTCACGTACATTCTTAATGGTTTTAACTAAAAATGACATCAATGCAACGTTCCCATGCGTTGTGTCATGGATATACTATTCATTTTTAAATGTAAATCATGCATAATGCTCCCTCTGGTGGCTGAGTCGGGGAGCGTTTGAGGACTGTTCACTGCCGACAGCTTGTTAGCATCAGCGACACCTGTAACCAACAGTGTTGGGAGTAACGCGTTACAAAAGTAACATATTACACTAATATATTACTTTTTGCTGTAACGCGGTAACGCTGTAACTTATTACTTTTAGTATTTTCAGTAATATATTACTCGTTACATGCAAGTAACGCTTGCGTTACATCAAATATTTCACTTTCAAGACAGTAAATCAAACATTTAACATTTCATGTTCGCAAATAGACACGCAAGTAATTCGTTCCGCCTTTCGCTGGTGGAGCGTTGTATTTTGTAACACTCAGAGTTCGAGGTGTGCAGTGATTGGCTCTGAGCTCGAGATGTGCTCTGATTGGCTGTGCTCTGAGCTAGCGGCTGACAGCTGTGGCTCTGATTGGCGGCTGTGCACGGGCCAGAGTCGCGCACTCGCAGCACATTTGAACATTTAATAAACAACAGCGGAAGGTACATTCGCGAGATGGTCTTATGCGCATTGTTTCAGTTTTGTAAATAACAAGAACATTGCGGTGAAATGCAACCGCTGAATTGTCGGCATCAAAAAACAGCTACGTATTTAAAAAAACACGTCGAACTGCCATTAGATCGCTTGACGTGGGAAGAGAAAGAAAACGGCAACGACAGTGCCCTCAGCACTTTATAGCCAGAAAGCAGGACAGTATTGTGTGGTGAGTCATTCAAAATGAATAAAACGCACTGAAGTTTACATACTCCTGTTGTGTCTGATATCAGATATACCCAAGTTATTCACTGATGTTGGAGGAAAATCGCTTTGTCTACCATACTTTTAACACTTTTTAAAGTTAATTATTAGTGTTGACAAGCGTCTTTTCCCCATACATCCGGGCGGATTTTATAAATTCACGATAATGTCCGGTTTTCCCTATTCTTCAAACGACTAATACACGTGTACGCAGATTCACAACCCGTGCTTTAAATTATATGAGAAAGTAATATTTGAGAATGAAATTGCGCGTATCGTTTTGAAACAATGGGCCGACTTTTTTCTTGTATTATTATTTTTTTTTATAAACAATCACATTTTAAAAAACATTTTTCATTATTCAAAAAATTCTGACTAAAATAGTTACCTATTTAGGTTTTTACTGATTTTTTTTCAAGTTAAGTGATTATTTTAACTAAGTTATAGTTTAGCAACATTGAAGCACATTAAAGCATGTTCATCAGCCTCCGAGAAGCCTGTCTGAATTTGTCTCGAGGCAGCGCTGATTGTCCTCTTTTTTGGAAAACAAAATATATGGTCACCCTACAATTATAGATTATGTATATTGTTATTTGTAGCTTGGAGAGGCCACAGTCATTACGCTACATAACTCTATGTCTTCCACTGGTTGTAACATAAATTACTGTACAAGTAAAAAGTACATTTTGTTATTTTAGGATGTTAATTTCTACTTCTGTAGTTATTTTGGTGAAAGTAACTTAAAAGTAATACAAAAGTAAAGTAATATATTACATTTCTGAGAAAGTAATATTGTAATGTAACTTGTTACTTTTTACAAACAGTAATACGTAATATGTAACATATTACAATTTCAAAGTAACTTGCACAACACTGGTAACCAATTACCGTTTTGGTTAGCAGATCGCTGAGGCTGACGAGCTGTCGGTCAAACTCGTTACCAGGCTGCATGTGTCAGCATTTGTGTTGGAGTTTCCACACTCCGGATGTATGAACTCTTCTTCAGTTTGGACATTAAATCCTCTGTTTCAACATCTGCCTTCATCAGTCCTTCCCAGTTGTAACAATTGCCGCGGAGGGTGTTTAACTATAAACTATAGCCTCGAAGTAATAACAGTCTTTGTAAAAAATCTTTGTTATAATAGTAACTATAAAGGTTTACATTACTGTGTTCATTAAATGTATTTTCCGGGGAGCCCTTTTTGTTTCTTCCCGAACATGTCCTCTTTACTCCAGGAATCAAACCTGGATCTCCACCAGGCAGGAGAAACTGCTCTTTAGAGCTTCTGCTTGTAGAACTTTAAGGGGACAGTTACCTTTTATTCATATACTCATACCAGTGTTCATTTTGACAAAGATTGTTAATTAGTTTTAGTCATAGTCTTTTGACTAAAACTCAGTTGAGTTTTAGTCCCAATTTAGTCATATACATTTTTTTTGTTTTAGTCTAATTTTAGTCGACTAAATACCACAGCATTTTAGTTGACTAAATTACAGTATAGATATAGTCAACGAAAATGTAAGTGCCATATATTCTCAATGTTTACTGAAGTTGCTATGTCTAAGAAATCTGAATACATAGGTCAACTATGAACATATAAAATATATACAAATATCTTATTTGGAAAAACATTTATTTTTCTTTATCTTATTTAAACAAACCTTTCTTTCAATCCAAATAAATGTATTCTCATAAATTAAACCTCAACAAAGAGAAAAATAAATACAGTAAAATGAATTATAATTGCATCAAGTTTATAAGTAACAAATGGTTGCACGGTAAAAAAAGAAGTTTCAATCTGCAGGTGGCGCTTTGTTTCTGCCCGTGATTGTTGACTCTACGTCATGTCTCTCTATACCATGTCCCCCTATGTCATGTCTTGTGTCTCTCTCACTTTGCTCGCCTCCCTTAGAGTCCCCTCTCTATACGCCTCTGCCTGCCCAGGCCAAACCCCTGTCTTCCCAGGCCACGCCTCCGGTCTGCCCAGGCCACGCTTTTGATGAAAAGTCCAGGCCATTAACCTTCTGCGGTGAAGGACCGTCGCCCTTCAGAGGTCTCCTGCAGCCAATCAGGCCGCCCACCAGAGGTGTCCGCCGGACAGTCGGACTGCCCACCAGAGTCGTCTGCCGTGCCGGGCCGCCCACCAGAGTTTGCAAGCGGCAAGAGAGGCCGTCCTCCAGAACTTTCACCGGTCCCAGTTTGCGGTCTTAACCACAGCCACTCATGTTTTGTTTTGGACGTCCAGTGTCTGTCCTTAAAGGGTGGGATATGTAACCAGTGGCGGTTCTAGGCATGGCCGAACGGGGCAGTCGCCCAGGGCTCATGTCACGTGGAGGGCGCCACGAGCGCTCCGAAGACATTTTTTTAATTTTCTGTAAAGTATCATACGTTTGTGACGGCGACCCGTTTGTGTGTCATGCGCAGAAAACGAAATAAGTAAAAACGGAGTGAGAGGATGAGCGCAAAAGGCAATATATGTGTGAGAGTGAGTGTGTGTCTCTTTCACGAAGGGAGCAGCCCCGCCTTACGGATGTACACGTCAACTACAGGATTAATCGTCATACTCATAATAAGCAAACGCGTTTTTTTTTTTCATCTAAATTGTGTCTCGTGCCTAAAAACATTGGTAATACAAAACAATCCAGGTGTATTAGTTTACACTCTTGACTTCGGAGCCCTGTACTATGAAGCGGGTTGAACAAAGCCGGGCTTCGAAGATTAGTTTCGAGTTGACAAAACCACACCTACGCAATCAGGCTTTATTGGTCCCATGAAGCGGCGTAACAACTGTCTCTGTCGACTCAGGCTTTGATCATTAGGCTAAGATTAGGTCACGCGCGCGTGCACATAAAAGAGTGACGTCTGCACTGAACAACCAATCGCGTTTGAAATGGAGAGAAGGCGGTCCGTATATTTCTCCATATATTTCCTAGGAGCAGGAAATAATTCAAAAGTACGACGAGTACAAAAATATATTTCAAGCACGCAGTAACACGGTCTCTGCGGCCAAAGCAAGAGAAGTTTGCTGGAGAAAAATGTCAGATTACGTCAATGCGTGCGTAATTTAGATGTAGATACATATACATGTCCTCGGATTTTACTGAATTCATTATGTATATGTACATTTGGGAGGCGGCTCCTTTGCATTTACTCCAACGAAGAAGCATAAATTTGCCCCGATTCGAGCGCCTTTGTCCCGCAAAGAAGCACTTATACCGGTGGATTGACCGACGCCGCGGCTTATTAAAATTCATATCTTCATGCCCGTGCGAGCTAGAAATTTGCGCGCAGCCGCTTTGCTTAAATAGCTTTCCAAATTGCCGATACTTTTTTATCCCATAAGCGTGTGGTGAAATACACAAAGCATGCTAAAGAACAGTCCAAACAACAAGAGATATATTAACAAATTTTTTCTGTTTCCAAAAAAAACGCAAAGCAATACATACTATTTGTGGTACAGTAAGTGCGTGACTATACGTGTAACATTTGTTACGTGGCTCGAGAAGTTCGCAAAGATATGCGATTCCGTCAGCGGAAAATCTATATCTTTTAAATAGATATGCATCAGGGAAAGCCAAGGGATTTTGCCTGTCCCTAAATACTCTTTCTCTGCGAAGTGCTCGTCTAACAATTTGTGCGCCAATATCCACAGGATTTGCAAGAAAAGGACAAGCCATTGTAAAAGACACTGAAACTTACTTGCGTCACGTGTCGCTTTACTCCCACCTAATTGGTCAGTTATCAGTCTGCGATCTCAAATCCCGAACATAGCCTGCCCCATAGCAGGCTAGCTGTGTAGCATCAGTTACTATGGCGATGAACACCGATCTCAGCTGAGCTACTTTCATAGCACCCAAAACCTCGGATTGGCACAAACTAAGCCTAAACTTAGCTGGCTAGCCAACTAATCCAGCTTCATAGTACAGGCCTCAGGTCTTGGGTAACAGTGTTGGGTGAAGGGATGTGGCATAAATCCGATGACTTGATCCCCAATTTGCAAAACAAACACAACAATTGGGATTTGTGAGAGATGGAGAAAAAAAGACCAAAGCTATCAGGTTCACAACATAGGAAAAAGAGAAAAGAAGATGAGCAAAATTAAGCAAAAGATAAAGTTATGCACTCTCTCTAAATTTTACAGTATTCATGTATCATATTTCGTACAAGGACTCAATTGATGAATTTGCATCAAGGAAGGCCAGAAAAGTCAGATTTTAGTAATTAGTTTGTGTTTTTTTTCAAGGTTCTGTAGTTTGATTGTGTTATTCTTTATAGTTAAAATGTATTGTTTTATATAATAAAAATAATAATAATAATAATAATAATAATAATAATAATAATAATAATAATAATAATAATTGAACCTTTATTAGTCCCTTTATTAGGGGGGATTCGAACCGGCAACCTTTTGGACACCAGTCCAAGTCCCCTACCACTTTTACTTTTGTGTGTATACATTTTTGTCATATATATACATGTAACCCTCCTCGTCCGCGTGGCTCCCTCACTCTGCTCTGCGTTGTGTTTCGGGGTGTGAAGAGAGAGGACATGGAGATCGCTTGCTGTCAATGGGTTTCAGCTTGCTTTATTATCCCAACTCAAAACAGGTGCGCGGCAGTCTTCTTCTCAAACGCGAAGGAGAAGTCACAGTCACTTTCACAGTACAAACACATTGAAACACAAAAGCAGTGAATAACTTAACTTAAAAGCTCAGCCGCATAAATTAACTCAACCAAAACTTGCGCCGTCACGCGAACACAAATGGAATACAAATTCAACATAAAATACAAAAATATACCCAAATAACATATCATACAGACTCATCATTTCAATAACAACAACATACAGTAAATAGCACGGATGCCTTATTAAACTTAAACTAATTAAAAGATGCAGTTTGGCAGCGTCCTACCTTCTCAAACGCAAAGGAGAAGTGAGGACGTGCCGGAAAACGACGCTACAACACAAATAAAACAGTTCCCCCCGTACAGGACAGGAGACACATTACCACATCCCTACATACATATATATGTGTCATATATAATATTAAAGAAAATACTGTTAATTATATTATTGACAGCAATTTATCTTGTTTTATTATCTGTTTGTTTCATTGTTTTAATGTTGAATTTATTGGGACCAGAGTTATATTTATTCATGTTATGTCTGTATGAAGAATGAATAGTTATATGTATGGAGGACCAAAACCGCCAAAATCAAATATAAATGACAAAGGAAATAAATGTACTTTTGTATTAATAAATGCGGAAATGCATTAGTAAAAATAAATGTATAAATACATATATTTATGTTAGTACAACAGAGAAATAAATGTAACCATTTATCTTTTCCTTCTCTCAAGCCGTTTTTCTTTTTCTTTTTCGATGAGGGTCGGCCTTTTTCTTTTTCTTTTTCGATGAGTGTTGGCCTTTTCTTTTTCTATTCCAAAACGTGTAGTCAAATGAGGGGGCGTGTTTTCGCTGTTCAGTCAAAAGCAAGCGAATCGAATCACGATGAAGATTAACTGACTCGCAGTTTTGCGACCAAACAAACCTGCGGTGTCGGTAATTGACCAAAAGCTTGGCTTGCACATTGCCTTTATAACAGCAAAAAGAATAAGATTTTTATATTTTTTTCTTATTTATTTACGTGTGTGTGTAAGTGTGTTTGTGTTTCGAACCAGTTTCGAACGAGGAATGAAGCGCGAGACTCATTGCCTACAAGCGTTAATTCTCCGCGTCTAGCGGGCGCAGCTGTGCCGTGATACTGACGTTACAGACATTAATGTGTGTTTGTGTTTGCTGTCATTCTCGTGTGGCTTTTGTTTATGGCGTTTCACACTTCTCGAGTTCGTGTGATTCCAGTTTTGGTTTCTCAACCTATCGTGTCTTGTCCGTTTTATCCAACGTTAAATTAAATTAGCGTTTTATTAAACAACGTTAAACCATTTTAATAAAAAATGCCATGTTTCTGGGCTCACGTTTTAAAACTGTTTAAAACACTAACGTCGTTCAATAAATGTTATAGCAAAAACAACTGCTCGTGCCTAATATTATAAAATGTCAAAAAGTGATGTGAGTGAGAAATGAAATGCATATAAAGTTAGAATCATATTCCAACTACTGTACATCTTTACATTCGAAACACTTGTGTTAAAACTAGCAATTAGAGTGAATCAGGAACTGCAGTGGATACAGTGGAAACACCCACAGGGTCGCCGGGAATCGACCAAGTCTCGGCCGCAGCCCCACGGCCCGCATATTAAAGTTAATATCTCCGCGGCCGCGCGAAAAAAACATTTGTGACGCGGCTCGTTGCAATCGTGGCGAAAAGGCGATGCAAATCGAGGGATTGTTTTCTCAGAAACACCGACGGGGTCGCAGGGAATCGACCGAATTCCTGCCGCGGAGTCCGCTCTCATTATTACTAATCTCCGCGCGAGCTACAAATTTGTGATGCGGAGATATTAATTTCCGGATATTTCAAGATAAATACCAGATATTTAATCCGGTAAACGGGAGAGAAATACACACAGCAATGTACAAACATGAGATTCATCAACATATGATTCAGTTTAATATTCACATGCGCAGTTAAAGATGTGACGACGTGGCTTTCAAGTAAGTGACGGCGATGGTGCCTGGGAGTCTGTGCGACCCTGAATTATCCCGAACAACCCGCGGAAACGTCAATACGCGCGCGGATCAACACCAGTGGTGTTGAAAAGTGTGGGCACACATTTGAACAAAGCTTCTTGGCTAATGCTAGTTTCACGTCTATGATTCTATGAAGCGGTGCATTATAAAACAGCCGCTAGACAAGACAAATCGAACAGGGAACTCTTCACAAATTAGCCAATGACTGTGCAGTGACCCAATAAGGAGACGCCCCCTCATTTGACTACACTCATCGAAAAAGAAAAAGAAAAAAAGCTTAATAAGATCAAGGTTGGATTATGGAAGTATAGCATACGGATCAGCAGCCAAAACAGTATTAGAAAAACTGGACGTAATTCAGGCCAAAGCACTAAGAATATGCATAGGAGCAGTTAAAACATCACCGGTGTGTACTATACAAGTTGAAACTGGGGAAATGCCGCTAACAATAAGACGAAAGCAGATGAGAGTAAATTATTGGATTAATCTAAAGGGACATGGGGAAGAACATCCAACAAAGGGCACAATGCATGAATGCTGGGAAAGGGGGAGAGCACATAAGGAGAGCTCCGGGTGGATAGGGAACGAATCAGCGAGGGACATGGGAGTGAGCGGGAGGGAGTTCTGCCAGACAGTCGTGTGGCCAGAGCGACCAGTGTGGGAAGTCAGTAAAATGAAAGTAGACATGGAAATCCATCGGATTAAAATAAATAATAAAGAAATAGACCTTGTGAGGGAATTTCATAGGTATGTGGGAAGTAAATTCAACAAATACTGTCACATTTATACGGAGGGTCCAGGAATCAGGAGAGCGGGAGAACGGGAGCAGCAATATTTGTGGCTGAGTTGGAAAGGGGTGAGAGCAAGCGGTTAGCAGATGATTTAAATATATATACAGTAGAATTAGTTGCAATAAAGATGGCGGTTGAATGGGTGGAAAGGGAGGAACAAATAAGGACGGCATTGATTGGGAGTGATTCAATATCAGCATTGATAAGCCTGGAGACAGGAAACTCGAAAACAAGACAGGACATAGTGAACGAAATAATATCAAAATATACAGACATAAAGAAAAAAGGAAAGGATGTGCAACTGATATGGACACCAGCACACGTGGGAATAGAAGGAAATGAAAGAGCAGATAGAATGGCAAAGCAAGTGACAAAGAAGGAGAGAATAGATGTGGAAGTAAAATTATCAAAGGCAGAAGGGAAAAGTCTAGTTTGGAAGAAGGCGATGGAAGAGTGGCAAAGACAGTGGGATAGGGAGGTAAAGGGGAGACATTTATATAAGATACAGAGGGAAGTGTGTGCAGAGAGGAAATGGGGAGGGAAGAGAAGAGGAAATGTAGTAATAACCAGAATAAGAATAGGACACAGCAATCTCAACAGTATGTTAAAAATAATAGGAAAACATCAAGATGGGATGTGCGAGACATGTAGTACACCTGAAACGGTTGAGCATGTTATGATGAGGTGTGGAAAGTATAAGAGACAAAGAAGGGAAATGATGGAAGAGCTCAGGAAGGAATGATTGGAGATGGAATCAAAGATATGGTGGGGAGTTTAGAGAATAAACTAAGCAAGAAAATAATATTTAAATACTTGGAAGATACAGGACTAATGAAGAGAATATAGGAAAAATAGAATAAAAGAAGGAAAGGAAAAGAGGAAGGAGGAAAAATATAATTGTGAACACAAGAGGGCGGTAATGCAACAGCGATGGACGCAAACTGCCGTTAAACCATAAGAAGAAGAAGAAGAAGATGTTTCTTTGTTCAGTCTTGAGCCCTACTCTGTGAGTGTTACTCTATTGTTTTTTCTCGAGCTGTTGTCCTCTGGCTGCCAATGTTTTTTGGTCCTGTGGTTTTGCACTTTGTACTTTTGTGGAGCATATGCAAAGTTTTGCAACGTTTTGGATTTCAGTAAAGTTTTTTTCCCTTTTTTGAAACACCCTGGCCTGAAGCTTGTTGCTCTCTCCTGCATTTGGGTCACAAACCCTTTCTGATTTGCACCCGCGGTACACGCTCCTAACAAAAGCCCAGCAGAGACTGTACTTCCTTTTCAATTGTAGAAGTTTGATCTATCACAGGCACTATTGACATTTCTACTCCGCTGTATTCAAGTGAGTTCTGTGCTCTTCTATAACTGTCTGGTTTGGGGCAACGCACAGTTAGAAGACAGAATCAATCATTGGTGTGCACCTGCCCAACCTACAGAACCTTTACATCGCCAGGGTGAAGAAACATGTGGCAGAAAACATCATCAAAGACCCCTCACACTTTGGACACAACCAGTTTACACATTTTTTCTGGCAGATGCCACAGATCATCCAAAACATCCTAAAACAACCAGACACAAAAATAGCTTCTTCCCCAATGCTATCTCCACATTGATGAGCTTGACACGAATCGTTTACACAATTTGTAAAACACTACAGTTAAGCTCGGCACCTTAAGTAAATACGTACTACAGAATGTATATACTGTAGTATATTTCTCTATATATTTTTACTATAAATTTTTAATGTTTAACCGGCAAACCACCTTGTTGTATGGATGTGTGTATGTACCGGGAGCACCTTGAAACCAAAACAAATTCCTTGTGTGTTTGCGCACATTTGGCGAATAAAACCTGTTCTGATTCTGACTCTTTTACTTCAGGCAGACTCTATTATTCAGAAACATTATCCAGAGGGGGAGTGTCTTTTGCCTTTCCAGGTGTGAATTTCATGAATATTAAAATACATTGTTCCTCCCACACATACAGCGGTGCTGACATAAAAGCTTTATCAAATGTAAATTATTGTAATGTTTCTGTAAAGGAGAGAACATGACTGTTGTGAAGTACACACACTAGCCGTTAAGACCAGGTCACTCAAAAGTCTATTCTGGACTACTCAGTAGTTCAAAAAATTTGTGCATGAGTCAGTGTACACGTAGATATTTACACTCTAACCAAATATATCTGCATAATGTTATGTTCATGCAACTATTTCTATGTCCCGTAGGACATTTATGTGTGGGCCCGCTACAAAGGCCCAAGGCAAAACATGACATAGTTTAATGCGGGGAAAAAATGTCAGAAAATGTCATCTGAGTGAGTCGACAACGTGAATACGAGAGAAGACGATAGATCGAACACACACAAGCTATTGGAACAGCTGATGTGAAGTTGTCCCTGTAAAAGCGTTAACTGTTATGGTGTTAATGTGTTCCACTTCACATTGACAATATACAGTAGAGTGTGAGACACGTAGCGAGAAGTGTTCCTGTAACTGCTGTATGCATATGTGCTAAGTTCATTAAAATTAAAGTTTTTATTAAAGCAGGGGATTGCTCAACCATACAGGTTATAGTCTGAAAACAGAACAAGTTGAAACAGTCTGCGTCTCTCTCTGCTCCGTGAGAATCTAAGTGTTGCCAGATTGGAAGTCATTCCTGTCTGGTTGGACGGTTTAATAATGACTTTTGTGCTGGAAAAAGCTCTGGCATCACTGTCACACAGACAGGGAACAGAAGAACACAACAAGACTAACTTATTTTGTATTTTAGAAGTAAGAGCTCAGAAAGTGTTTTTGTTGCTTTTGTTTATTAATGTTAAACGCAGTTTTACACACATGGACTCTCGCAGCTCCCTGCATTTTAGCATTAATGGAAGGTTTAATGTGTCTCTCTTAATCCTCACAGTCTCTTAGTTGGGGCAATTGGTAAAAAGATAAAAAAGTAAAAAATAAGGTAAAAAACAATTGAAATTGTATGGATTTTTATGATTATTCATATTATCACTATTATTATTATTATTATTATTATTATTATTAGATAGGGATGTGCGTTAAATAATAAAACCGGACAATTGTGGCAAAAACAATCTTCTCAACTTTTATATTTTCCCACAAACGCACGTTTCACGATTGTATCGCAGTGACTTTAAATATAGGAGTGTACTTGCTTTGTCGCCATTCATCATAAAAACGTCATTCCTAAAAGTCCTTCCTTGATTCGTCTTACTATTTTCAGTTTTTTTTTTTTACTTTAAATTTGTTTTTAATGTTAATAACTTACTTATCATTAATAGTTGAAATAATGTTTCAAAAAGACTTACTTTCCTATGTCATTTGTCCAGAAATTGCGTCACCTAGTTATTATTTAAAAATGTGGTTGAGTTGGTTGGGTAAAAACTAAAACCAATGACACTCCTGTAAAGCTGAGGCAAAGCAAGTGAGATTTTAAAAAAGTACTTTTGAAAAGATAAAAAAAAAAAAGTTTACATAATGTTCTTAATTAGAAAGTTTCCTGGTTTGGTTCAAATATTCTAATATGTAATAAGCCTCTATGTCAATTTGTTTCATCTGAATGACACAAGTTCATGCATGACACACTCTAAGCCATAACGACATTTAGAATTTCAACTCAGAATTCTCAGAATTCAATAAATATTACAAAAAACCCACAATAACACGTATAAAATTTCAGCTTTTTTTTGTTAAAACCTTTTTTGCCTTCTTATTTTAAATATAAATAAACAGCGAGGTTGTACACAATAAATAATATAGTGTATATATTTGTCTATAATACAAAAAATATAAAACATCACATAATTTGATTTATGTTCAATAAAACCGAACATGAAGTACAGAATAAGTCAAGTACAAATACATGATTCAGAACTCATTAAGAGCTTAAGGCTGTTTGTTTAGTTGTCTGAACAGGTGAACAATCCCTGTTTTATATTCGAGTAAAACCTTGGAAACTCTCACCTGTGTTCACAAGGCACATCCAGAGAAAGATTCCAGTTTTCCAGAGGCTCATTCTTTTCATTTTCTGTCCAGACGATCTTCACCCACGGAGGAACTTACTAGTAGTCTGAGCATTTTCAGGTTGCCACATGTTAAAGCAGCATGCTGATTTCTTGAGCAATTCATACGTCAAAGCCTCTAGGTAGAAGACAAAAAGAAGAATCTTACAACAACAACTACAACAACAAAAATAGAACAAGTTTATAAATCCGTACTAAATAATTTAAATTATCAAATGTAAATTAAACCAAGCATTTATACTTACTCTTATACTCATTAATAAAAAAATATAATAAAATAAATAATAATAATAATAAACAACAAATATTTTATTTCATAATGATTGTGACACAGCAGACATTCTGGGTAAACAGTCACAATTAGTGATTTCATCAAAAGTGTCAGTTATATAAGTGTGTTGTTAACACCTAGCAAGTTGTGTGTCAATCCTACAAACCTTGATACAGCAGTTGGAATCAAGCTTTTTGGATTTGTTGTGAATCTTCTTGATTTTTCAAGGTGAGTCGATTATATTTCTTCTGGTTTCATCTAACGGTTAGATTCTAACCGCTTATCCGTCTCTCTGACCTTTAACCTGGATTATTTATAATATGATCTTTGGCAAAAAAAAGTAAAGTGAGTGAGATGAGTCAGTATGGCCAACCATATCGAAATTGGTGCTCTGCTTTTAACCCATCCAGTGAATTGCAAATACACACAGTGAAGTGAACACATACAAGTTCAAGTTCAAGTTCATTTGTATAGCGCTTTTCTTGGTCCGAGACCAACGCAAAGACGCTGAATGTTCAAAACGTCGACACCGTCCTGGTGAAATGACACTCCTCCAAGCGATGCGGCCTCGTCTCATATGGCTGTGATGCGGCCTCGTCCCCTACGGCTGTGATGCGGCCTCGTCCCCTACGGCGGTGATGCGGCCTCGTCCCCTACATACACAAACCCAGAGCAGTGGGCAACCTAAGCCTTGGCATGATTTAGCATGAACCCCCAGTTTGAGGTAGATTGACAGTATTTCTTTTGTCGTTTTGCTATAAGCCTGTGCCCGCGAGTGAGGATTACAATCCTTGTGGAGCCGGATGCAGAGAAGCAGAGATAGGGATCGTAGTCGTAGTGACACAAAACATGACACAAGGACAACGAGAAATAACAGATAAACTCAGGTTCACGATTAAGGTGCAACAACAATGACTGAAGGAAACCTAGGGACAGGTGAGACTTAAATAATATTAGAAATGAGGAACAAGTTCAAGTTCTGAGCATTTGTAAGGCGCAGCATTTGTTTTAACTGTCTCAAAGCGCACGTGTGAATATGTAAGAGAATTGTTGTTGCTTTTTATTGTCTGGATTGTTGGTGTTAAAATTATGGCTAAGACTATCACTATGACTATGACAAAGACTTTTGATGGACATGGTCACTGGCCCCCAGAATTGTCGTAACCTTCCCCCCTTTAATGGCGCCCCTGGTGAGATTATAAAGATCCTCGCATGTTCAGAGGAAGTGTTCAGTTGTGGTTTAAAACACTTGAGGCAGTCTGGATCAGTGCAGCGTTTGTGACAGGTTGGTGTTATTCTGCATTTAACTACAAATCTCAACCTGAATTCACATTACTCAATACATTGATTCCCTCCACACCGTTGACCAGAAAACAGCTTAATCCATGCATCACGGATCATGGCTGCTGGCGTCCAGAGAGGCAGAGCCCGAATCTCTGCGGGCTTGAGAAAACGCCACTGTTCCCTCAGCGCTGCCTCGGTCACTCCATATTGTCTGGCGCAAATTCCCTGCATCTGGGCGGAAAACGTTGGTTCATGGCGACTCTCCAAATCCAAAACCTGGTTAATAAATTTGTCCATGGCTTCGGTGGATGCCCAGTCCAACTTCGGTTGTGGTCGGTCAATCTGTCACGATCCTCGAAGGAGACAGGAGCTGGAGATCGTGGAAACATAAAGCACTATTTTTACTAATAAAACAAAGACGAAAACACACAAAACCCAGGAGAACTCGGGAGCAAACTGAAGACACGCAAGCATGACAACCACATTGACCGACACGGACAAAGAGACAGGGGAGACTTAAATACAGAAACTAAACGAGGTATAACACACAACAGGTGAGACGGGAACCACGTGACTACACACATGACAGGAAACACTAGGAACAAGGGCACATGGGTAGTGAAGTCCAACACGGAACGGCGACAAAACGGTGACGAGCAGACCCGCTCGTGACAATTAGCATATGCTTGTGTTTAAGATAACACTTGTAACTTGTGCTGGAGTATTTTTTACATTAAGGTATCCATACTCAAGTATGCTTTTCTGGTGCTCTTTACACCTCTGCTTTTCTGATTCCCTAAAATCTCACTAACTTAAAATTTTATACATTTTTGGGACACGTGTGATGCCTTATATGAAGAAATTGATGGGAAAAAATGAAGAGCTATTGCTTCACCCAGTGCAAATGGAACCTGCACAAATCTAGAAATATAAAAACATTGACCAGTTAACATGAACAAGATGAAGCCGTGGAGGTAAATTAGACTGCCATTCTATGTCTGCACTGTGAAATCATTGGTTTGTCAAACAGTTCAAACACCACATCCTGCTGCATGAAAGGAAATGTTTAAGTTCTGTTTACTGCAAGATTTTGGCCCACACAAATGGCACGCACTTCTGTTTATGGCACAATATTGGCACTCAAATGTGCTTTTAATTCTCTTACATAATTTTTAGATATATATTTTTGATTAGTCTGTTATCTTGCTTGCTAGTGTATTAAGTCAATGTAATCTATCTATTGAGTCTATTGTGGTTGGAAGTTAGTCTGTATGAGTTTCATGTTGATATTTTAGTACATTCTAAGTTCTCGTACTGATGTTGAGTTGATGTACATTAATACATGTTAAGAGTCTGTCTTAATAAATTAATACATTCTGAAAGATGTATTGACTTTTATTTCATGACTTTATTATTCACAATTTTGTCTTAACAACTCACAATCTAATGTTCTAATTTATTGTAAGTCTGAGAGAAAAAAGTAGCAATACGTTTTATTATTTAAGTGTAACCACTACCTAATTATTTTACAAATGTGCTCAATACAAATTTGCAGGACATACAAAGTAACGTACAAAGGCAGGCACGCACGCACACATAGAGTTGATTTAGAGCCAATATCATTTTAGGGTTTTTGTCTTCAGACCTCTCTACTATACCTCTCTCTATCACTCACTTCACACTCAAGACAGAAGTGTAAAAACATAATACTCTAACTCGTTTTTAATTTCAAAGTTTGCAGAATTATTTACAATATTAGTAAACTATGTACAAAAATGGTGTTTAATATTCAGAGAGTGGGCAGACCAGCTCGGCCAGATGTTCAGTACATGTTCAGTCTTGAGTGCAGTGAGTCTTGAGTTTCATGGTGCAGTCACTGTTTGCAATTATACACTTGTGTGTGTTTCTTGTTCCTAAAGTTGCACATCCTAGGGAACTGAACGACTACAGACCTGTTGCCTTGACCGTCCCGGGGAAGGCCCTGGTGAGCTCAGAGCTTGACTTCACACATCAAGTGATGTCATTGTCTGTGTACTGTCAGTTCCATGCTGGTTTATTTCTCCAATCCTTTCAATTCCCTCCAACCATCACTTAGGAAGAAACTGGACCATTGGTTTTGTCACAAACAGGCAAAATCAGTTTGTAAAGATGCAGGACTATGCATCAGGAACAACACACGGGACTCTCCTTCTTTCTGTTGTCTCTCTACAGACATTTTCAGAGAGAGAAGAACCAGCGAGAAGGTTTGTTCGAGAAGGACCTTTCTGTGGGTGTCCGGTTTCCTGCCACAGTCCAAATACATGCGTTTCAAGAAAATTGTATTGGAAAAATTGCTCACATGTGTGAGTGTGTGATTGTGTGTGAAGAAAAGATGTGAATAAACCCTAGTGCATTTGACTGCCACAATTCTTCCGGGCAATTGGTGCTTGTGCATATTTGCTATGCGTTGTTATTATTATCGTTGTTATTATTATCAGTAGTAGTTGCAGAAATTGTTCTGTGTGACTGTTAATGAGCTCTCTGGAGTGATTATGGAATCTGTGGTGGAACCGAGCCAGGTGTCGAAAGTGGGAGATTGTGACAACATGGTTTGTGAAAAAGAGGTTCCTGTGTCGCGGTCAGACTGAGTTTCCTAACAGGAACTCAATTTTGCCAGTGATCGCAGCCTTTCATTGTCAAATCAGAGCGAAAGCAAACAGCTAACTAACAAACTAACTAATAAACATACTGTTATCATGATGTCATAGTGATTTTGTTTCACTTCTGATTGGCTAACAATCACATTAGATTTATTGTGGTTGTTTGAATCTAATTGGAAATTTATCACTGATGGAATCACTGACGCAATCTGACTTTCTCCCCAGGATTTTTTCCTTGTTAGATTTATTTATTTTACCTGGCCACTGTTGCGTATGTGCTTGCACACTGGTCTTTGTCTTTGTCATAGTCATAGTGATGATCATAGCCATTTACTTAAACATCAACAACCAGACGATCAAATGAATAAAAAGCAACAATCCTCTTACATATTCACACATGCGCTTTGAGACAGTAAAACTGGGAAAAGCGCCTTACAAATGCTCAGAACTTGAACTTGAACTTTCTGAATTCAGTTCCCAATAATAAACATTCTTGAAATTAACATATTGTTAACATTATTTATAGTGATTGACAAAACAGTACAGGAAGCACATAGTGTTACATATGTTGTTTCATTGTTATTTCTTTTCGGGTTCTTAAGTGTCTTATGATTATTAGTTGATTAATGGCCATTTGTGAGCTGCCTTCACCCTTATGAGATTCACCTGCAAGTGATTAACTGCTGTTTAATCTGTGTCTTTGCTGCATTCTGTGTCAGTTTGTTTCTCTGTGAGGCTGTAATTTTCTCGTCTGCATCTCTTCTAGGTCCTGTTTGTCTCTTGTTTATTTTTTTGGACATTCATCTGGGCCAGCAAGTTTTAGCAGACACTTCCAATTTTCCAGTTTGGTTTTTGCTTCTTCTTCAGAGCCTTTTTTTTAAGTGATTTTGTGTTCATAAAATCCTTGTTTCACCTGCACCTGGGTTTGAACCTCTTTCTCGACACACGCATAATATATGAAATCCACACTTCAATCTTTCTTTAGAACATCTTTCATTTAGACTGAGAATAACTACAATACAAATGGTTTTTTGCACGTCATGTACATATACACACTTATACTCTGTTTTAATCTATTAACATTCACAGGCACAGTGAAGTGATCTCACAACAGTGGGCACCTGTCATGGAAAGTCAAAGTGTCCCGGTGATCCAGTGTTTTGCACAATGATAGTTGCTGAACTCTCCACAGAGAGGATGTATACGGGCCTCACATCGGAACTCACATCTCGAGTCTTGACTCACTACACAATAACATTTTTGCATGATTTGAAAGTTGGATGTTGGAGGAGGTGTGTTTACTTTAGAAAAGTACAATTTATTTTTCTAAAGATGAGGAATTTTCGCTCAATTGTTACCCATTGCCTAATTTATTACATGTCAACGTATTAAGATTCCCTGCAAGGCTAAAAGACATATATTAGGAAAGCACGAAGGTCACTTGCTACAAGAAGAAACGAACACCAAGATTAGTATGAAAAAGAAACAGCAAAAAAGTTAACCAGAGCAGCACGACAGCAGGAAACGCAAGAAAACCTCAAATCTGCCATCACGGAGCACTGCAACCGTCACAAACTAGGAGAAGACAAATTATATCTGCACAGAAGGAAACAAGCACCAGAGGTGAATCCTGAGAGCGGTGAAAATAGGGAAACGAGCGCGGGAATATCAATAGGGAAATGACCCGGGTCGAGGGCCTTTCAGCTATCACACACCTGGAGCAACATCAGCAGGAAAACAGCAAGAGGCGGAGTCAACCTGTCTAACCGTTGACTCCGCCTTGGTGATGATCAGCTGTGATTTATAACCACGTCATGATTCCACACTAGTGATACATCTGAAGAAGTCAGCCGTTGAAACATGTCAGGTATGTTGCTTGACGGCAATTGTGTCTGAGATAAATTAATTCTTGACATAAAAATAATAGACACTACGATCATGATTGATTTAATATTTTAAGATTACTACAATTGTCTTTGTTTATTTATTTTTGTTTCCATAGTATCAACAGATTCTACAATCTTCTAATGTAATCCTCACTAGATATAACGGTTTGACACTTGTAAATTTTTTTTTTTTTACAGAAAGCTTTTTGCTTTATGTTGCAACTTCATTGTTATTTGTGCTTTGAAATAAAAACTTTTGGGATTTTCTTTTAGTTTCCGAATGTCGACACGTGCTCAGACGGTACCAGGATCCTGAGAAAAAGACGCTGCACAAGAGTGAACACTTTCATCCACATTGAGTCTCTGGTTTAAAGTAATTTTAATTTAAACTAGTCTCTGGTTTAGAATCGTATAAAAGTAACAGTGTTATTTATGAATCTATGGATCGTCCTTATCAATATCTACTCAAATATTACCATCCAGGACAAACAATGCTGCAACGTTGATGCTCTTTAAGTACTGTGATTCAAAACGTTTTATGAAAGCTTTTTTTCCCAAAACCTAAAGTAATTCTCCGTTTTAAAATAACTCTCTGTTAACTGCACTGATTGTATACTGTACTGTAATGTAACTCTATCTTCCACTCCACAGTGTGTCATAACTAAAACCACATTAATTATAGTAAACAGTTTAGTATAAATTAATGCGTGCTCTGAAATATCTGTCTATAGAAGGATATTTGTGTCCATTTTTACTTTAAGGTTACGATAAATTAAATTCAATGTTATTTTCATTACACATGTACAAGTACTGTACAAGGCAACAAAATTAAGTTTATATCTAACCATTAAGTGCTGTAAGATGCTCTGTCACTTGGCTTTGAAATTATTCAAACAGGCAATGATTTTATTAAAAAAACACAAGAAAATGTTTTCTTTTGTTCTGAGAATGACACCAACACTGCTGCCAAAGTGGCTGAAAAACATTTCCCAAGAGAAAGACTGAACCCCAACTAGAATCATCGTCTGAATACGTCATCACCATCATGTGTAGACAGAAGATTCATATCTTTAACCACAGTCCAGAACTTCAGTCCAGAAAGTTACTTTCTCCTCACACTCTCTCCCCCTTGCATTAATCCCAGTATACTGTGAATATGTATATGTATAATCTATAAACAGAATTCTAGTAGAACATTTTAATTTAATTTTGTGTAAACTTTTTTCAGTAAATGTTTTCATAGTTGTTTTGAAGTGGATGATCTGTTAATTTATCAGACAAAAGAACTCTAGAATGTTCTTTGATTAGATGATTAGATTAGATTAGATTAGATTAGATTTTGATAATCAAGGACAAATTTCGGTGTTTAACAGCAGCAAAAAATGTTAAACAGTACAACAAAGAGAATAAAATACTAGAAAAAACACCAACATAAAAACCACAACAGTGAAATTTTTTTGCAAAACTCCTAAAGTGAATAGTGAAATAGACAGTAAGTACTGTAGTGGCGAAAGTGTCACTGCGTTGTTTTATTGTATATGGCTGTGGTTCTGCCTAGTTCAATCTGAGATTTAAATAGTAAATAATAATAATAATGAGTATTTGTAGGGCGCTTTTCACAGTTTTAACTGTCTCAAAGCGCACGTGTAAATATGTAAAGGAAGTGTTGCTTTTTATTCAATTTATCGTCTGGATTGTTGGTGTTAAGTAAGTGGCTGCGGTTATGACAAGACAAAGACAAAGACCAGTGAGCAAGCACATGTGCGACAGTGGCCAGGTAAAAAAAATCACCAAGTCTAGAAATTATGTATTCAATAAAGCAGACATATAACTACTAGTTAAGTGCATGTGTGAGAGAGTATGTTCTCATACGCATGTCTGCTGCTGAGTACGTACTGCATTTCAGCATGGAGAGCGTATGACTAACTATGGCCAGCAGGGGGAGACTAACAACACTGACCGGTAGCGAAACAAAGATCTTATTATCAGACTGAATTATGTGAGCTATGAATCAAGTGTTAATGTATAAACAAAAATACACTCACATTCGTCATTCATAATCATACGAATAATTGTAAAGTTTAACACTACTAGTCCTTTGCAATCGTTCAAATTGAGCTACAGTATTTACATTTGTTAATTCGAACAAATCACACTTTTTTTTAGTAAAGAAGAATGTATCCAATTTCATCTTGTTTGTTTTAATCATATATTGAACTATCAAATTTAAACTTGTACTGTATAGGAGTGTTTTCTATTTTAACCAATCAGAACGCGTCTTCTTACAACCAATGGTAATAGTCGTTGTTTTTTGATGAGCTCGCGATAACCGCGCATGCGTGAATACGGCATGGCCTCCAACACGGTCATTGCTTTTTATCATAACATTACAACAGCGACGTGAATGTTGAAACATTCCCCCGGAAGGCATTTCGCATTGTAAATCGATACAGCAACCCTAGTGTTTGTTTTTAAATCTTTAAAATGCTTCGTCAGAGTAAGACTATTATTACAAAACTCGGGAATTCGAGGTAAGTACTATTACATCATTCATAATCTAATACAATACACGCGTTCTTCGGATTTATATGTTTCCATACTAACGTTTAATATCATTATTTTTTGTAGTTTGAGTAGTAAACGTTTTTTACGTGTTGACTGTGTAGGTTTAGTGTTGTGCATAGTGTTGTACTTCCTTTGTACACAAAAGTATTTAGGAAACAATGCAATAAACATATTGTATTCTTTAAATAATAAAAAACACGTCAAAACACATGACATTTAAAGCCTTGTTTAGAAAGTAGCATAATAAATAAACAAGTCACACTCTGATCATTCTCTCAGTCAGGGCAATGTTTTTGGTTAAAAGCGAATTTTGAAACATTTACGTACATATAGACCTCCGTCCACCTGCTACTGACCAGCTGTGACATAGTCAGGCTCAAGTCAAAATTACTTTAGTTTAGTTTCCAATTAGTACTGTTACTTACTTTCGTTTTTAGTTATTATGTACAAAGTCATTATTGTTATGAAAAACTTCATACGAGAGATGATATGAAAATGAAAATGTCATACGAGAGATGATATCATCTACTATGTTCTTGATGTAGTTTCCAGGGATTCTGGAGATGTAGAGGCAGCTCTGCTGTGGAACGAGCGCTGCAGTACACTGTGGGACAGAAAATCCACGGCTTTACTGTTCAGGAGGTATAAATCGGCCTTTTCTACATGGCATATTTTACTTGCCTTACTTACTTTAATTATTTGTTTTTTTTTCCCAATGGTCAGAGTACTAACTGAAACTTTGTGCAGGTTACAGCTGTCCCAGATTTATTTCTAACAGCTGTGAAACTCTCCCATGATGCCACAGGAGCTCAGCATCTCCATGCAGCTAGAGACGACTCAAACAACCTCTTCAGGTGAGGCAATCCCTCAGACAGTACAGTAGTCGGTTAATTTGTGTGTTAAATGCACATGTGTGCTGTAGTGTACAGTTTCGCACGACACCCATGGACAGCACAGGCGTCCCTCACATTCTGGAACACACTGTCCTGTGCGGCTCTCAGAGGTTTCCGTGTCGAGATCCCTTTTTTAAGATGCTGAATCGTTCCCTCTCCACCTTCATGAACGCGTTCACAGGTCCGTTTTTTTTTATCAGTGTTGTGTTGTGCAACTGTTTGTGTGTGGTTTGCCTTGCTGATTATTTTAATTCTTTCTTCCCCAGCGAGTGATTTCACAATGTACCCGTTTTCCACTCAGAATGCCAAAGATTTCAAGAACCTTCTGTCGGTCTATCTGGACGCTGTTTTCTTCCCCTGTCTCCGAGAACTGGATTTCTGGTAAAACTTTATTCTCAGTTTAGATGAACGTACAGACAAACCTTACTTAATGTCCTATTATTAGTTTATTTGTCCCAGCATGCAAAGGTTTACAGCAGTAAGATTGTAAAAAGATTTGAAAGTAAATACATACATAGAAATATAAATTTTTTAGACTGGATTAGAGTGAACTGGATTATAAAACACACCATAAATAAACATCTTTTTTTACTGAATTTCTTCACAAATGAAGCATATCAGACTGAGTATAAGGCACATGAAGTGGAACAAAACCGTTGAAAACAAACTTTGATACAAACAAATCTAAATACAAACGTTTCAGTTTATTCATCTTCCACAAATCTATTAAATTCTTCAGAAAGAGCGTCTCCACAAAATACTAATAGAAATAGCTACACTGTATAAAAATTCTAAATAAAAAATGGATACTGAATCCAAAGGTAATTAATAATATGTTCGCAATTTAGAAGTTGTTTATAAGACATAATTTTTTTTTTCAGGCAAGAAGGCTGGAGACTGGAGCACGAGACCCCCACAGACACCTCAAGCCCCCTGGTCTTCAAGGGTGTGGTGTTCAACGAGATGAAGGGGGTGTTTGTAAGAAACGTTAACTGGTTTTATTTGTTTACCTTTTAGTGTTGTCCCTAGCACATACATCCAGTGTTAACAGTTAAAACTGTGAAAAGCACCCTACAAATACTCATTATTATTATTATTGTTATTAATGTGACAAACATTTAAAACAATGTGTAAACATTTAAACAACATTTTTTGTGTCTTTTTGGTTCCGTTTGGACAGAAACGGACAATGAATTAGTAGATCACAATGCATTACAGCAACTATTTCAAAAGCACCATTATTTTTTTATTTGTTAGTTTATTAGAAGGATTTCCATGGCTTAATAAAGCAGAATGATCTGTTGGTTAACAGAACAGTCTGTTGAGAAATTGTTGAATAGTAAGGAACAATTTATTATCAATAACGATTAATTGTTAAAAATTATTAAAAATTTGAACCCAGACATTTCTACGGTTACTGTTCCTGACTGTGACTGTGGGTTGTTAGTTGGCTTTACAGATGACGCTGTTTTTAAACTGTGTGCTCTTCTTGTTTGTGCGCAGTCAGACAATGAGCGTCTTTACGGTCAGCACCTACAGAACAAACTCCTACCCGATCACACGTACGCTGTTGTGTCTGGAGGAGAACCGCTGGCCATCCCTGATCTGACCCTGGAACAGCTCAAACACTTCCACGCCACACACTACCATCCCAGCAATGCCAGGTGTGTGTCGGGCTTCTCGCTTGTTCTCGCTCTTATGCTATATTGACTGTGAGTTCAGAACATCTGGAACATCGGTAATGTCTGTCAGTATAGCATTTGTCATCAGAAATCGTTGTCGCCTGTGTATGTGTTTCGTGTGTATGGGTTTGGATATGTCAGGATGTACTCCTCAACTATAGCAAAACTGTTCAACCAACTTTTGAAAAAAGAAATATAATATTTGCTACATCAATTTGTTTTAATAGCTGCAGCTTATCTGAAAACACCATGTTTCATATTTGTGTACTTCAGTCATGTATCCAAATATTGTCATACTGTACTTCAAATTATAGTACTTATTTTCACTTCTGATTGCTAAATGTACTGTACAAAGTCAGACAGTAAAGTCATGCATTACATTGCAGGTTCTTTACATATGGAGACATGCCTTTGGAGCCGCATCTGCAGCAGATTGAAGAGGAAGCTCTGTCCAAATTTGAGAGAACTGAACCTAAAACAGCCGTTCCAGTGCAAACCCATTGGGACAAACCTGTATGTTATCTACTACACTCACAACAAATGCTAAAACGCCAGCGTTGGCACAGGATTCTAGCTTCCTTGCTCATGTTTATCTGTATACTACGTTCAGAGAGCTGATCATGTGACCTGCAGCCCTGACTCGCTGTCTCCGGACCCCGCTAAACAAAACACCCTCTGCATGAGCTATCTGCTGGGCGAGTAAGTGCGTATCTGCTTTTCTGGCAGTAGACGTACCAATCTGTTTTTTCCTTGTGTGTGTTCCAGCATTACAGACACGTTCGAGGCCTTCACATTAAGCCTCCTGTCCTCTCTGATGGTCTCTGGTCCAAACTCGCCATTTTACAAATCCCTCATCGAGCCCAAAATTGGTTCTGACTTCTCCTCGTCAGTAGGGTGCGACAACAAGCATGTTAAGGTTAGATTATATTTTTGTAATGCCAGCTAAGTCTGGTATGTTTTACTGCAGGTTTGACAGCAGCACCAGACAAGCATCATTCACCATCGGCCTTCAGGGGATGGCAGAAGCCGACACAGAGACGGTCAAACAAATCATTGCACAGACCATTGATGAAATCATTGCGTTAGTGTTTTTTTTTTTCACAGCCACTCTACTCGGAAGAGTAGAATGTGTAACATTGTGTAAATGTGGGGATCTCTTTCAGAACGGGTTTTGAAGAAGAGCAAATCGAAGCTCTTCTGCATAAAATTGAGATTCAAATGAAACATCAGTCGACCAGCTTCGGACTGGCTCTGGCTTCAGTGAGTACATTTTGACATTGTGATGCTGAAAATAATTTGCAAGATACGCATTGGCTGTGGACTGGTTTTGCGTGGCTTTATGAACGACTTGCATAGACATTTCAGATACACAATCTCATGGAATCTTTCTTCTCTTTCCACCACTATGGCTTGCGGTCAGTATATTGCATCGTGCTGGAATCATGATGGAAATCCAGTGCAGCTGCTGAAGATCAGTGAAAGTGTTTCCCGGTTCCGACAGAGTCTGCAGAACAACCCTCGCTTCCTTCAGGACAAAGTTCAATATTACTTTAAGGTTCCAGGCTTTTAAATAGTCAAGTGAATGCCTTTTTTCTGTATTAGCATTAACAAATGCTTTAACAAATAAAAAAATCTTTTTTTGTAATCGTGCAATTTAAATATAAATATTTTTTTCATATAATTTTGCTAAAAATACTTTAAATGTATAATTTACTGCCATTATGTGCCATTATGTCAAAGTAAATGAAAAACGGCAGAACAGGCTAAAATTTAGTAGCATGCATATAAATTCTAAAAATGTTATAGAAATACGATTTTTTGCCTATTTGAAATAACAATTGTAAACCGTTTGGCCAACGTTTTTTTTTTACTTTCAGTTTGTTGTTTTATTGATTGTATTTATGTTTTTTGTTATGATTATTCATGGAGATGCAACATATTTTGAAATCAAGCTGATCTGGTTTTTAAACAAGCCGTGAACCCAAGACATTATTTTTCTCTTTGTTTCTAATTTGAAATTCTTGTTTTGGTGGAACACAAATTGTTGAACAGAGCAAGAGTTAATGATTAAATGAGTCAAACTTTGCTAGCAAATTTGTTGATGCACAATAAGTGACTTTTACAACACATAGTTTAAGCTTTTAATAAATACGAGGGAAAAATAATAATGTTTTGTATGTTTAGAACTACGGCTTCTTTTTGTAACATTCAGTGTATGCTTGTGTACTTCAGGACAACACACACCGACTGACTCTTTCAATGAGTCCTGATGAAAAGTTCCTGGAGAAACAGGCTGAAGCTGAGGACCTGAAACTCCAGCAGAAGATACAGGAACTCACAGATGCCGAGCGCAAAGACATCTATGACAAAGGTTTGTCACAGAGACCACGGTTGTAAGGCGTAAATAAAAATTTATTTTTGTTGTTGTTTGTGAGTAGAACCATAAAATACATATTCTGTAATGTTTCAGGTTTGCTGCTCTTAGCTGCTCAGAACAAGATACAAGATGCTTCTTGTCTTCCTGCGTTGAAGGTGTCCGACATTGAGCCTGTTTTTCCCTTTACTCCGGTCCAGATGAGCACTGCGGGTAAAAACAACGGTCAATCACATCTCGAGCTGAAACTAGCGCACTTTCCCTTACACTTCCTGGTCCCCCTGTCCTCAGGTGGAGTTTCGGTGCAGTACTGTGAGCAGCCCACCAATGGCATGGTGTATTTCAGGGCCATCTGTAACCTCAACTCCCTTCCTGAAGACCTGAAGATCTACGTTCCTCTCTTCTGCAGCGTCATCACCAAGTACAACCTGCTTATTAAGTACTTTTTAATGGGCAATCTCTGCGTAGAATTACTCAATGTGTAAACATTATTTAGCACCTACAGAGGTGTTAATGTCGCTTTATATAAAAATGTTTTTTTTTTAATTATAACAAGACTTTTATCGTTATCGAAAAATCGTACAGCCCTACATTTTCAACATTCATTAGTTCAATTTTATATATAAAGCACTTTTCCCAGTCGCAAAGCAGGTAAGAAATAAAAAAGAAACATGCAAATATTTCTAAAATATAATATATTTACAGCTGGGCCTAATTAATTCAATTGAATTTTATTTATGAAGCACCTTTCCCAGTAGCAAAATGCAAAGCAAAATTAAAAAAAGAAATATTCAAATGTTTCTAAAATCTAATGCATATAATATCATTATAATAACATAATTGTCAATATTATGACTATGATTAAGAAAACAAAACCTCTCTGATGAGAGAAAATAAACCTAGGCAGAACCCGACCTGGTGCCACGCTGGTGCCATTCTCCTCTGGCATTCTAACATTACATTAACTACTATAAACCTGTTCATTATATCGCTATAATTGTAACAACATCTAAGTGGAAAGAAGACTGATGTTGTGATGTTGTGTTTCAGGATGGGCTGTGGTGAGCTGGATTATCGACAGCAGGCACAGAAGATGGAGCTGAAGACTGGTGGCATGTCCGTTTCTCCTCAGATCTCACCAGACACTGATGATCTCCACCTCTATGAGCAGGTCTTTGAGTCTCTCTCTTTTTTTCCTCACAGTATTTTCAATGTCGAGATATACTGGGAGCTGGTCATTTAATTAGAATTTCATCAAAAAGTATTCTATTAGTAAAACACACAATCATATTCTATTGGAAGACAGTTATCCAATAAAATGACCGTTGATTTCTTGCACAAAGCAAAAGGACATTACAAAAGAGTCTAATTGTTCACCAATCTTTGTGTCCAAGGACATGAAAAGGGAGGTTAAGAGAAGGGGAGGGAAAAAAAAGTGTTCAAGAAATGGGGTATAAACACATCCTGGAGAGGATTGTGAAACAAAACCCATTCAGAAATGTAAGGGTAATGTCACTGTGCTACACAGAATCACTACACGTTTTCTACAGACGTATTCAAGACATTCAAGAGTTTCATAGTTGAAATTCAAGACACTTTTTCAAAGATCACCTTTTCAAACTTCCCATGCGCAAAGAGGAATTGATGCAATTAACTTTTGAGTTTTGCATTGATTTTTCTGTTATGAACAGCACCCGTATATGTTATTGTTTTGTGGATTTCAGGGTATTGTGCTCACTTCTTCTTGTCTGGAGCGGAATATGACCGACATGTTTCAGCTGTGGAGTGAAATATTCAACTGGTCAGTCTAGAGAGATTTTTTACTGGACTTGATAGAAAGATGATGCTGGATTTAGCATGTGCTTCTCTAGTCCCAGATTTGATGATGAGGAGCGTCTGCGTGTGCTGGTCATGATGTCTGCTCAGGAGCTGTCCAATGGAATATCAATGTCTGGTCACATGTACGCCATGGCACGGGCCGCTAGATCCCTCACACCCACAGCTGACCTTCAGGAGACTTTCAGCGGGATGGACCAGGTCGGGCTGATGAACTCTCCTAAAACGACAAAAAAAAAAACAGTTTTGCTACTTCATCAATATCACATGATCTAAAATGTCTATTGTGTAAAACTTCTGTTGTGTTTTTTATTTGCATTTTTCATTGTATAAAGTTCATAAATCATTGCAATTTCAGGTGAAGTTCATGAAAAGGATTGCGGAGATGACCGATCTGACGTCAGTTTTGAGGAAACTGCCCAGAATAAAAAGGCATTTGTTAAATCCAGAAAACATGAGGTACATTTTATTACAAAACTTTTTGTTAAAATTTCGTCTGTTTTAATGTGAATAATCAGTACTAATTCACCCACAATAATTTAAATCAGCTAATAAACGAATAATAAGCTATTAAACTAAACTATTAATTGTTAAACTACGGTCAATGCTGTTGTAAATATGATTGGCTTGCCATTTTTTCAGATATTCTCCCATTAAAAATCTGCATTTTTTTATATTCTGATAACATTATAAACTTTGTTCTGACCATAATGTGATGGTTTTAGGTGTGCGGTGAACGCCACACCACAGAAAATGTCTGAAGCAGCCGGAGAAGTAGAGAGGTTTATGGGTAATATTGCTTCCAACAGAAAGGAGCGCAAACCAGTCAGACCCATTGTTGTGGAGGTGAGTGTCTTAATCCCTCAACTTTTTCCTGAACAAATTTCTTGGCCTGAAAGTGGATTAAATTACTAGACCCATCAATCACGGAGCGGGACACATTCGCACTCACTTTAATTTATGGACAGTTTTGGGTGATTTTATATGTAGATAGATATGCATTTTAAAAATTATATTTTTTATTAACAATTATGATGTATTTGTGAATGACAATGTAATTGTTATTCTAGGCAGGTTGAAGATGTAAAGCAGCTCGTGTTCAACTTTGGTGAAACAAAAACTTTTGTTTTGTTACTTTGGTTAAAAGTCCTGTTTACCGATTAAACACAAATCCTCACAGCGAGCTGTAGCTCATTAGCAAGACTCTTTCCTCATCTTTACATGATTTTAACTGATTGGGAATTTTGTCCAATTTGACAGATTCTTATACAAATATTATGTTAAAATAATAAAAATAAAATATTATTTAATATACTTTCATATAAAATATAAAAATATACTTTTTTAAGTACATTAATAAAAAAATATATATATATATTTTATTACTTTGTTGGTTTGCGTACATACCATGCAGGAGCAGGTTGAGACATCTCTGTGTTTTTATTATTGGGTTAATTTCTCATGTGGCCTATTTTCAGCAGCGTTAAACAAGACTAGTAATAGTGTGACAGACAAAATTTTCAGACTAGTGTTTGTCTCACAGAAAGCTCTGGATCTGCAGGCTGAATCAAGTCTGAGTCGGAAACTCATTTCTGTAAGAACATTTTCAGAACATAATTGCTAGGTTTAGCATTAGCCTTATATTCTAATCTTCTCTTTCTTCTCGCCATCAAATTACCAGGAGCCTCATTTTAAGCCGTGCCAGATGAAGACATATTTCCAACTGCCGTTCACGGTGAACTTTGTTAGCGAGTGTATCCGCACGGTGCCATTTTCACACCCTGATTACGCCAGGTATGACAAACCCGCTTTCACGATTCACGTCACCAACCTGATGATTTCCTCTCTTTCTCTCAGTCTGTGTATTCTGGCCAGGATGATGACGGCCAAGTTCCTGCACGGAGAAATCAGAGAAAAGGGTGGAGCTTATGGGGGCGGGGCTAGAATGGGTGGAGGCGGACTGTTCTCCTTCTATTCCTACAGGTGCATCATTCACACACAGTCATAACGTCTACCTGCTTTAAAGCGTTTTTTGTTTTGTAATTATTTCATTGTATAGTTGTAATATTGGATGTATAAAATGGAAACTCAACACTAGATATACACTTAAATAAATACTGTAATATAATTTCTCAGACTTTATCGTAGAATTTGTAATATATTTTCTTTGTTCTTAACTCTCTGTGACAGTATGCAATACCAGTGAATTTTTTTCAAGATCAGTGTAGAACACACTAATAATAATACTCTACTAAAAACACCAAAATTTTGGCGTTACATATTGTTATTGTTACTTATACTGTGTGTGTAATGCATCAATCGAAAGTTTGAAGTGTCTATGTTTTTGGGTTACACACGAAATAAGTACTGGACATGTAAAAAAACAAAACTAAAACGTGAAGTATGACCTATAACTTAATAAAAACTTGTCACACAAACATGAAACAGCTTAGAATGTCTGTTTTTAAATTATGTAAATAAAAATAAACACAAATATTGTTTATTTAATCCATATGAATCTAAGAAGAGGCTCAGTCCAAGCCCAAAAAAAGCAGTGGACAAATAAATGCAATTAACACCTTAAAAATGTAAGGCTAATTTATGTGTTCAGTTGAAAATGAACTGCGTTAACCGGTTAAAAACAATTAACACTGTATTTTGTAGAAATACTGTATTTAAAATGAATCACATGCACTAACGCACACATTTTGACAGCACTAATATATACACATATATACAGTATATTTATATTAAATGTTGTTCTCTCAGAGATCCTAACTCAACTCAGACGCTGTCAGCTTTCCGGGCCGGAGTGGAGTGGGCTCGAGCGGGGAAGTTTAACCAGCAGGACATCGATGAGGCCAAACTTTCGGTTTTCTCCGCTGTGGATGCTCCCGTCGCCCCATCGGATAAAGGTCAGTGTTGTGTGAGCGTTTTGTCTTTTGAGCTTTTCAGTTGGTTTTGATGACTGTCTTGCTGTGCCACAGGTTTGGGTGTTTTCTTAAGCGGAATAACAGATGAAATGAAGCAACAATACAGAGAGAGACTATTTGCCACCACAGATAAAAGCATAATAGAAGTTGCTGGCAGGTAAGGTCATTTTAATTTAATTTTTGGTCGTCCGTTCATCCATTTATACATCCACCTATCTGTCTGGCTTGAGTTTGAAGTGTATATTTTTCATAGTGCCAAATTCTGCAAAAACCCACAATGCCTTTGCAATACCTTGTGTCTTGATATATTAAATTTGACAAATTAAAAGCAGTTGCTTAGTCAATTTTTTTCTTGCTGATAAGAGTCTTGCTCAAGGACACTGTTGTAGAACCCACCGGTCCAGTAGCAGGTCCAATTCCCTACCCCCAGACCACAAAAAATGACTTTTTAAACTTGTTTCTGCTTAATTCTGAAAGGCATAATACAACAAAATTTTAACAATTTGAATGTGAGCAAAAAATCCAAATACGAAAAGTGAAGACTGTGTCAAAGATTAAAATGAATAAATATGGCATTCTGTTCACTGTCAATAACCTTACAATATCTTTTTTTCCCCCTTTTTTTACAATGTTTTTTTACAAAGGAGGACAAGCCTTGACGAGATATGGATTTTTTCTATGCTATAAAAATTAATGTACATTAGGGTCAAATGTGACTTGTGGATAAGGAGTTGGCCAGTGTTATTCATTGATTATTGATGATTAATAGGATATCCATTGATGTTTACTTTTGGTTATCATAATTGTACATTGAATGCTCGCTTGCTTGAGCCTCACACTTGCTGTTATATTTATTATTACTATTATTCTGTCATTTATTCATACCTGCTTGCAGCTGTATTTCAGAAATGTATGTTCCAAAGTGTTTGGCGGAAATATGGGTGTGCGAATGGATCAGTTGCGTTTTGGGTGTTTTTAAAAAAATTGATTTGACACGGGTACATTTACTTAAATATAAATTACTCAAGGTGACACTGTATGTGGAACCCATCAGAATGCCTATGAAAGTTAATAGCCTGTAAATGTCTGTTTCCTCAGGTATCTGGGCATCGGTCAGCAGACATGTGGAGTGGCTGTTTTAGGTCCGGAAAATGAAAGCTTCATCAAAGATCCATCCTGGGTGGTGAAGTAGTTCCTCGTCTTCTCAAGCAAGACACTTAAATAAACCAACTGGACTTTTTTTAAACCAAGTTTAAAGAGTCGTCGTGATCTGCAGCACTACTAAACATTTAGTATTTTCAATAATGGACCTGTGTAGGTTATTCTGATCGTCCCTTATTTATGAGAATTGTTATAATAAAAATTGCATATATTAGAGTATTTGGTGTGTGTGCTTGTTTTAAAGGACGATTTCTGCAGATGTTCCATGTGAGATGCTGTTCTTTAATGCAACACATAATTTACATATAATGATCTAATAAACAACATACGTAACAGCGTTTCTGCACGTGCATCATGACAAACACACACACACACACGTCTGCTTTGGTTAAAGTGCCTGCGCTAACAATCTCTCCGTGTGTTTCGCTTTCACTACAAGCCAGTGTAGCAGGACGGATCGTTCAGAAATCCACTCACACAAGCGCTAAAAGAATAAATACAACGGAATTTGCATAGTCACAAAAAATATCACCTATCGATAGCACATAGATTGACGTCACTAAACGTTAACAGTCATGGCGTGGAACAAAGTCTTCAAGGTCACAAAGTTGAATTTGCTATGGTAAAGGTAAAAATCCGCTAGGGAATCGGAGGTAAGAAACACATTTGAGTGGTGTTAAATGGCCGAGCTGTCTTTGGCTCGTAGACGGGCGATGTGCTCCAGTTGGCCTGAGTCGGACACGTCGTAGCTGGTTTTGTACTTGGCCAGGATCTTCATGAGTGGACGCAGTTTGAGCCACCACTGCTCGTGCGGGATCCTGTGACTAAACAAAGACGATGAGATTTAAAATTGGACCAGGTCAAAGGTCATGTGCCACTTGTTGAGCGCTAGGTTGGGACGTTTAATTGTTCTAAAGATCACAGATAATCTTGTGCTTTTAGACAGACATGTCATGTGACTGTTAACATTTGCTTGGGATGGACGGATATGAGATTTATAGATTGACAGAAGAGAAAAAGCAATTGAATGAATGGGTGGGTGAGGCGATAGAAAGTTGGATGTATAGATAGATATTTGGATGGACAGATTATATTAGATAGATAGATATTTGGATGGACAGATTATATATGTAGTTAAATATTTGGATAGACAGATTTTAAACGTATATATAGATATTTGGATGGACAGGTTATAGAGAGAGAGATGGATGGATGGATAGATAGATAAACAGAGAGATAAAACATCAACAAATAGACAGAAAACAGATCTAAATAGACAAAATAGGTACAAATACAGACAGACAGATAGGTAGACATAAATAGACAGATAGAGAGATAAATAGTAGACATACTGAAAAAGATTCAGATCAGAACTACAATTGCACTGACAGTTAGATAAATATAAGGACAGACAGACAGACGGGCACAAACAAATATAGACAGGTGTAGACATGGTTAGAGGAACAGACAGAGAGATAGATGAACACGAAAACATAGAGAATTGTATGGATAGACAGTTATGACTTTACTACTGTCTGTCTTTCTCTTACACAAAATCCGTTTCATCCTTGAGCTGAACCACAGGCTGGAAGACGAGAGCCCTGCGACGCATCCCCAACAGACAGGCCGAGTCCTCAGTGTTTGTGAACACGCGACCTGCCCGACACACACACACACACAACCATCAGGACCAGCACATGGCACTGCGGGACAGCTTCTCCTCACCTTCTCTGTAGAACTCCTTCAGCTTCTTGGAGATCCACTGCGTCGCTTTCGCTGCAATCTTGGTGCCGAAGTTCCTGTCAAAGGGGGACGGAGCTCCGCCCTGCCGTCCCCGAGACACACCCAGTGGATTCAGCAATTCTCATGATTCATTTGAGACGCAAATGCACTTTACCTGCTGCATGTGTCCCAGGACGTTCTTCCTGCAGTCAAAGACGCCTTTGCCTTCTTCACTGTACAGCTGGTAGATAAAGTCAGTGGTGTAGTTTTCACTGGAGTTCTCGTTCCTGCCCAAGACACACACACACACACACACACACACACACACACACACACACACACACACACACACACAGTGTATCAAACAGATGTAAACACAAGCATCGTTAATGTTTATGTGGAGAATCGCATGCCCACCTCAGCACTAAACCCCGCTGGATGCTGGTCTTCATCTTTTCAGTTAAATGCTCCACATTAGACTGCAAAATTCAGAGCACAAGGAAAATGTTCTGCTTTCTCTTTCCTTATATAGCGCACATTGTTAAATATGAGAGAAAACGAGCATACAGTTCCTGCGTCTAACAGAAGACTTCATGATTCAAGATTCGAGATGATGAATGAATCCGATCTCTCTCACTAATAATGATAAATTGAATTTTTGTTTTGCATTTTCTTATTTATTGAATGTGGCATAACGCATAGATCGATAGAGAGAGAGAGAGAGAGAGAGAGAGAGAGAGAGAGAGAGAGAGAGAGAGAGAGAGACATTGTGCATGCAAAGTTTAGCGAAAAATACTAGCAGAACAATTCTTCAGACACATCACCCTTGCATTCTAGGAATTGAGTAGCTATATATACATAATAGAAGCTCTAACAAATTTTCTTTTTCTAATAATTAGCTATAACTAATCTTTTTTAACAGACCACAAACAATACAGCACAGTATACCAAAATTCACCAAGTCCCTAATACTTAAGCCTTATCCTTGAAACCACGTGCAGTAGTTCAAACTACTAGCACTTCAAGGCAAGAAACGTTAACAAGAAGAATATCGAGAATAACTAGAGCCTCTTCCTCTCACCTGCAGGTCTCTGATGTCGAAAGCCTCTTCGTAGATGTATGCAGCATCAGCACCAGCCGCGAGGCCGCCCACCGTTGCCAGGTAACCGCAGTAGCCGCCCATGGTCTCGATGATGAAGACGCGGCGTTTGGTGCCACTGGCAGACTGCTTGATGCGATCACACGTCTACACAACAACTTCCTTTCAAAAGCTTGTACACGCGGGCATATAGACGAGCAGGAGCACATATGTAAAGCTGATTCACAGAGGATCACCGTAAGCAGGGTTCAAAATTAACCAGCAAAAACATTATGAACAAAATCATATAGTTCTGTAAATATAGTACATGTATAGTAAATGACAATTTCCAGGCATTAATAAATAATTGCAGGTCAATTCCCGTTTCACAGACATTATGTCCATTAGAAAACTAATTTTACAGTTAACTTTGAACCCGATATACACCACATGCAAACACAAACACACATGACGACATGCCTGGGGGTCTTTCGCATATTTAAAGTCTTTGCATCACGCTGCTGTAGATTACACGACTCTAATTCAGGTCAGTGTCTAAACATAAAGAGTTTATAATCCACAAATAACTATAATAAAATAATAAATCCCAATATATTTATATGATACGTGCGTGTGTGTCAAACATTTTGAAGTGCTTTAGATGCAATTTGAGCACAATTCATTTCTAAATCGTTCCTTGCAATTGAATAGAATAATTCTTTGTATTTCTATGCAAATGTTTCTTATTTATTGACCGTGGCATAAAGCTACTGTTTTTGTCAAAAATGTAAAAACAAAAAAAGAGAAATAATGGAAACCACAATTGGAATATGTTTTGCATCATTAATTACATATAAATATATTTTAACTGCGAAAAAGGAAAACTGGATGAACTGAAATATTCTTAAAAATGTAAAAAACTTTTGCAGTTTTAATAAAAAAACACGTTTCCAATATTTATTAAGCGCCATAAAATAGTATCTACTACTTCTCTTTCGGCTTATAGTATAATTGCTGGAAAAAACGAATAACATGACGTTGTGCAATATAATTTTTTTAAGAGCAGCTTGCCAAAAAAAATGAAAAATTTAAATTGCAAAAATAACACACTACAATCATCTGGCGTCTGCAGCTCCGGTATTCTTCACCCTGTAACCTCGGGATTCTGGAAATGTATGTGTGGTCTTACCTCCACTATGGCATTGAGCGAGGTGTCAACGCCAATGCTGAGGTCCGTGCCAGACACATTATTACTGATGGTGGCGGGCAGCATGCACATGGGCACGCAGAACTCCCCGAAGCTGCTGCGGGCGTCAACCAACTGCAGCAAACTCTCAAAGGCCTGCAGCGGTGCACATGCATTAGGACGGCGGCTCGCTAAAGTCATAAACTGCGTGACGTGGGATGTGTGGAACGCCAAAGAGGACGCTGTGGCGATGATGTCCAGATTGAGTCCTGATGTGGAAATGACCACAAAACTCCCTGAACGCGCGGTAAATTTGTCTCAACAGCAGCACAACCAGACCCACGACAGCATGTCACACACAGGCAGGGATGTCAAGGCCGGATCCAGACCAGCATGTGGTTAGATGGTTCAGAATGGAGCTTCACAAGTCCAATATCCTTTTAGCACAGCAACTGTACTTTTTTTTTCACTAAATGACGTTTCAGTGGAAAATTTTTTTTTGTATTTCTTAATCCTCCATATATTTGACTGAAGACTTGAAGGCTTAATAATGACAACAACAACTGCATTACTATTACTATTAACTACTAAAGACGATAATTAAAATGTTTATTAATAATTATAACAAAACATAAAAAAGCAAATGTAATGCTAGACGTCAATGGATACAAATATATAGGAAAACTAAATTAGAATTAAGTATAAAAAAATAAACAAATAAACATGAACACAAAACTGTCCACCAGGTGGCGCTACACATTAAAATAAAAAATCAAATCACGTAAAAAAACACATGCTGAAAGCATTCTCTCTCTCTCTCGCTCTCTCTTTCTCTCACTCTCTCTGTGTGTGTGCATATATATTATATATATATATATATAGTACGATGTATAATGCATACACACAGTATAATGTGCAAGGCGGAATATCATTATATAATATATTAATAGTGCTGTGCCAAGGGAACATTTTTCTTGTGCATTGCTCAAGTGATTAGACCGCAAAACATAAAATAAAACAAAGGTTAGAACAGATGCTAGTTTATAAAAGCCAAATATGCCTATATCTAAAAAAATAAAAAATAAACATGGTTGATTAAAAAAATGTTAATAATTGATATCAAAATATGGCTTGGGGAAAAAAGGGTTTTAGTTTCATCTAATCACATTTAGTGTTTAGTATTGCATCACAACCGCATGCAGAAAATAATGTGTGTATTGAACAATGCTCATACACATGTATTAATGGATTTGTGTATTTCATAGACATGTGGCTACACTGAGTCAGCGGACATGTTGTTTCTGGACCAGGCCTTGACTGTGAACACAAGCGGGTGCAGGAGTGGGCGACGGGTTGTGCTGTGCCACCACGTGACGGCGCTGGTCTCCAGACACGCTGACTGAAGCACACGGCTGTGACAGATCTCCTCATGCCTGCAAACACACCAACTTCTCACGCTGATCTACTTCAGTGTAAAAAGCTCTAGCGGATCATTTACATCGAGCTTTACTTCACCACACTAGCTCTATATAAGGTCACATGACACCGAAGCTCCTTCAGGAGTGGAGAGGGTGAAGTGTTTGCTGGCAGGAAGGTCGACCTTCATCAGCCCTGACCTTTCAGCGTATCTCCTGGACAAACCGATAACACACACACATACACACACACTCGGAGCGGAGTGTGCGGCTCTTACGTCTGTGATGGCGTTGAGGGCAGTGTCTGCCCCGATACTCAGGTCTGAACCAGGGATATTGTTGGAAACGGTGGCCGGGACCATCACCATCGGAACACAAAGCTCTGCGTGTTTGGACCGAGCTGCTTGCAGCTCCAACAGTCCCAAATAAGCCTGCGGTCAGAGCAAGTCTCACGGGTCAGTGGCCGGAATCAAGAGGTGGTGGAAATTACTGAGAGATTTACACTCACAATCGCTGGAATTTACTTTATAAAGACAAAAACAACAAATGAGACGCATTGTATGAAACTCTATGAAACACATGAATGGCAATAAACAAAATGAAACATTTACATCAATGGCTATTTCTTCACTTTTAAAAATGATAAATTGATAAACACTACAAAAACAGTATGGAAGGCATAGAGTCAATGTATCCAACTGTCAATCTCTGGATCTTTCTGTTCCATCTCTCTCTTATCTATCAACTTTCTATCTGTTCATCTCTCTCATTCATTAGTCTGTCTTCCAGTTTTTCAACCATTTGTCTGTCTGTCTGTTCATATATTTATTTATCCAGCCATTCATTCTTCCATATACTGTATACTATAAAAAAGTACATAAAAAGAATTATGTGAAATACTTTTGTCTGTCTATCTACCGTCCATCTACCCACTCATCTGTATTTCTATTCTGTGATCCGTCTGTCTGTTCATCCATCCATCCATCCTTCTGTTCATTGGCTGTCTATATCTCTTTATATCTACTGTTTAAATAAAAATGTAGATACATTCATTTTAAAAACTTTACATATATGAAGCTTTTCAAACATGTTTTGTGTAAGTTTGGCTGTAAAGCAAGTACCTCAAATCCGCCAATAACCAGTAGAGCGTGAATGTTGTGAATCCTCATCTGCTCTGCGATCTTATCAGTGTGTTTAGCTGGAAGAGTTCTGGAAAGAAAAATATCAAACGGAAAGATGTTGACTTCTTTGGCATAACAGATTTATTTGACTAAAGGATTTACCTTTTGGTTCCGAGCAAAGACCCCCCCTGACCCGTCCAGCCCCCAACATCACCCCATTTTATTTCTTTTATCTGAGAAAGAAGTGAGACAGATCAGCAGATAAACATTGAGCTAATGTTTAAAATGTATTTGTTTAAAAAAGATGTTTATTTGGTGCTGAGAGTATCAAATACAAATCTATTTGTTGAATCTTCCACATTTCTCATTAGTTTCTCTCTATCAGTAATTACAGTATTGGTAAAATACGAACAAAAAACAATTTAATTTAGTGCTGTCCGGATTGAAACTCTAAATATTCAAGTGTGCATAAGTGTGTTTGATTTGGTCTGTGTGTGTGTGTGTGTGTGTGTGTGTGTGTGTGTGTGTGTAGTCATAGGATTAGGAATCAGTTTTGGATCAGACTCCGTATTAAATGACTCTGATCTGATCGGGAACCCAAAAAACGTGATTGAGACTTCAATTGTTCAATGTCATTAAATCAGCAGCTTGTGAAAAGAACACCAACACTCAGTGTGTGTGTGTGTAATACGCAGTTGGTTAAATATGGCACGGACCAAAGAGCCGCAAAGGATTATGGGAGTAAATAATGAGATTACTTTAATCACGATTGTTTATCTCTTTCGATACACAAACGCAAGCAAGGAACGTACCAGAAGGATCAAGTGAGGAAACAAGTTTTTACCTGTCCCTTAGAAAAGCCCTCGAAGCCGTCACTGACAGCGAACATGGTGTGACCCTCGGTGATGCCCACCCTGACGGCAGAGCGCACGGCGGCATTCATGCCCGCTGCAGGAGCGCCCACGTTCAGCACCGCCACGTTGAAAGAACTCTGTGTGTTACAATACAGAAAAGACATTATGCGCATAATAATGTGAACAATAATGTCATTAGAATGAACAACAATGGCGAAAGCAGAGACTAAAGGCATCGTGATTGCCATAGTAACGGCATATTATTGCTATTCTATTCCGCTCTATCCTGAACTCTTCTAGGCTAAAGTACGTACATGAGAACAGGCTTCCTGTGTGCCATCCACATACCCACAAAACAAACAAGAGTGTTTAGCTGTTATCTCAGCAGCTCTGAGAAAGACTGAGAGCCTCCACTGACTTACATGAGGCAGTTCGGCGTCCATTTTCCGGTGGGACAGAAGCTTGTAGGTGTTCAGATTGTTTTCAAAACTTCTAAGAGGTTAAAAAAAACACAGCAATTTCAAACAATGTCTTGCCATTTTCAACTCTCTAAGAAGTTTTTGAATCGAAAAAAATGTTTTTGTCTGACCTGCCACGCAGCTTTACGGCCTCCGCAAATCGCTTTTCGTCCATGGCCTTCTGCACTTCCTGTGTCTGTGGTTCAACGAATAAACCACAAGGAAACATACGAAAAGAAACAAAATCAAGATCTTGACACTACAAATATAAATAGAAAATAGAAAAAGAACATGAGTTTCTCACCATCTGCACGCACTCCATCAGCGGGACCCTGACAGCCTGGTTACCACAGAGCGACACCACACAGGCCGGAGTTCCAGGAGAAGCTTCTAACAGGGCCAAGACGGCCTCCACTCCCATACGACTCGCCTGCACACCACACACAGAGCGAATCACTCACATGTCTCCACTTTTTGATTCGTTAGTGGAATCGTACCAAAATCCTGTCGAAAGCAGAGGGTGTTCCTCCTCTCTGGACATGCCCCAGGATGGTGACCCGCGTGTCGAAGCCCAAACAGCGCACCACCAGCTTCAGCAAAGACACAACAGCATCTTTTACAAGACATGTTTTCATCAACGCATGTTATTTAGTTGGGAGCTCAATTGTGCAACACACACATGCATCTAGAGGTGGGCGACAATGGTGAAAATTGCAATCTTTTCCAAAAAATTGACAATATCGATATTTTGTCACAATTTGGATATTGACGTCACTGTGTTTTTGTGCTATTCCAACATGAAATGGTCTCAACGACGCAATTACCTCAACAGTTAAGCCTGTTGATGTTTTCAAACGAGCAGCAGTTTTGAAAGATCAATTGTAATAATTCGGCAGATTTTTTAAATTGTACCTTGTGGTTAATTTAATTTAAAACAACTTTTTGGCAGCTGTCTCTCTCTCTGGACAGTTTGAACAAGCAGTTTGTCCTTCGCCATAGGAGGGTGTTGATGCTTCTCACCATTGTACTTGCGTTTTCATAAGAGAACCAGGCGCAAAAAAACGAAATATTTTAGAACTGTTCGCACTTTCACACGCTTCCCGGTGCACATGTGACGCTAAACAGTTTCGAGTTGTTTGCAGCTTTGGCTGCAGAAACATGTATGTGCAGGAAAACATCAAAAGCATCATCGCTGAATTAAGAAATATTTGCATGTACTGGAATTTTCGAGATTGCAAAATGAATGCACCATGTAATACTAACATATCGCCCACCACTAAAAGCATACACTCTATGGGAGATTGTTCTAAAAATACAAAGCTCAGCAAACCTAACCACAGACGAGCATGTTAGTAGAGAAAACGAGTGTTGCTCACACCAGTCCAGAAACAAATAGTGTATGTGATAATAAGACAAACACACCAACAACAATGAACATTCAACAACTGTTATTACGATTCGCTCGCGACTCAAAGTGAAGCATATTTCGGTGACATGCATGTGCAGGTAATGCTGCAGTTACTCACTTCCTTTATATGGTCTGTGGTTATGGGCTTGTTGTTTTGGTCTATCGCACCTTCAGCAACTATGATGATATTAAGCCGTTTCTTATCAGCGCGATTCTACGGGGAGAAAAGAAGCAGGCACACAGCGGCGTGAACTGAGGAGATACTCACGTCCTTCACCGCGTTAGAGCTGATGGGGTTTCCGTGTCGGTCTGTGGCTCCCTCGGCCACTATGATTATATTAAGACGGGAACCTCGCGATCGGCTCTGCACAGCAGGACAGACGCTGCAGGACGGACGCCCACCCCAGCGACTGCTGACTTACCTCTGATAGCTTGTGACACATCTGCTCCTCCCAGCCATCTTTAGGAGGCATCTCTGGAATCAGCACCCAGTCGGCTCCACACGCCAGAGCGCTGACTAACGCCAGATATCTGCACGGGAGAATTCATTACCACACACACACACACACACACACCAGGGAGTTGCTGTTGGTGTAATACCCGCAGTGTCGCCCCATCACTTCCAGCACAAACGTCCTCTGGTGACTGAAGGAAACAAAGGACAGAAGGTGTGTTTACCAAATGTGTGAAATATTGTGATGCGTGTGTATTGTATTTATTGATGTGTGAAAATTGTATGAATTTGTGCATGTGTATAATAAATATGTGTCTCTCTTTAGTACATAGGCATGTACTTGCAAGTGTATATATTTTGTAGCTCTGTATTTGTGGGTGCATCGTATGTGTGTTTGTGCATGTGTATAAGTATATTTGTGTGGGGGTTAAGTGTGTGTTTGTGTATGTTTTATATGAGTGTTTGGGCTTGTGTCTGTATAGTACATACGCATATACTGTATTATATATATATATATATATACTTTTAATGATTAATCGAGCAGCTCTAACACACACACACACACACACACACACGCACACTCTTATCCAAATATAGATGTGTTGTCAGTGACCTTTCAAATTCATCAAACAAACAATTTGAAAGAGGGTTCGAATACAGTAAGTACACCCATACAGTATATAAAGCCACAGGTAAGTGCTTCCACACTCCAATCAAGACGCGTCAGTGGTGCTTGCGTTTACCTCTGAGCAGTCGTCATGATCGCATCTACCACCTCGATGATTCTGTGCAGAGCCGAGTCAGTGCCGATTGTCATATCTGTCCCGCAGAAGTCGTTATCTATGGAGCCCACCATCCCCACAATGTGCAAAGCCGAGTGAGTTCTAGCAGCCTCCTCGCTGATTTGTCCTGGGGAGGAGAGAAAGTGATAAAAAAAACAAAGAGATTGGTGTCCATGTTCAGAGGAAATCAAACTCAGCCCTCACCTGATTGGACGAGCTCCTCTAGCAGCCCGCTCCACTCCTCCCTGAACAGATTAGCCCCGGTCAAGCTGCCATCACCACCAATCACACACAGGTTGGTGATTCCGCGCTGCACCAGGTTGAGAGCAGCGCGCAGACGCCCCTCATGAGCCCGGAAATCCTTACAACGGGCGCTGCCAATCACAGTGCCACCCTGCGCACAAAACACACCACTCAAGGGTCCACACATGTCATGAGGGTCTCGAAAGGCGCCAAATAAATTAAACGGATTACGTATAATTATTGTATGTGTGAATGGGTATGATAGAATGAAAAATTGATGAATCGAGGGTGGGCAAGAGACAGAATGTTTGAAAGAAAATGTGAGAAATGGCTGAAAATTAGATTTTGAGAAGTGAGACTGAAATTAATAAAGCAAAATAGGGTGAAAGAGGCGAGGGAGGTTGAAAGAGTAAAACAGTATATGAGAAACAGAACAGGAGAGCAAGAACAAAGAAAAAGAGTGGAGGGAGAAAGAACGAGAGAATCAGAGAAATAGAGTGCGCGGGAACGAGTGGGACAAAGAGTGAGGGGAAAAGAGGGAAAGAGAAACTAAGAGAGCGAGAGTGAATTAGGATGTTCCAGAAAATAAGCAAAAGAGATAGAGAAAGAGGGTGAGGAGGGAGAAAGAACATGAGAAGAAAAAGAGATCAGTCAGGGAGAGAGAGTGAGGGGAAAAAGAAAGAGAGTGAGATAATGATTGAGAAAGTGCCAGAGAATGAGCTAAAAGAGAGAAAGAGAAAGAGAGTGCGAGAGAGAACTTGCATAATTATAGTTGTATACTGTTTATTAAATTTACATTAACTTTATCACAGACGTACCACTTGCAACATACTGGAGACACTTTCCCATGATGCCTCTTTGATGTTGTCGCCTCCATCCACCATGCCCTGATAACCCTGAAAAAAAAGCACCTCATTAAGAATTAATTAAGAAGTCTTCTTTCACTGGGGTGAGACATTAATTAGAATTGCGTCTCTATTTAAAAGTTCAACATTATTGTTTTCACAATTTCACATGAACAGCTAAGTAATGCAACGTCACCTCGTGGACGAAATAAACTTTGGCCCCTACGTAGATTCCCATTCTGACCACGGCCCGCACGGCCGCATTCATACCTAGAGAGAGAAACGTAGGGAGAACAGGGAGTGAGAGAGAGACACATATAATGAAAGAAAGAGAGATAGTGGACAAGTAAAGAGAAAGTGAGAGAAAAAAAAAGTGAAAACGAGAAGCACACAGACAGAAAAAAATAGAGAGAGCAGAAGTAGAAAAAGAAAAATAGAGTGTTAAATAAACAGAGACAAAGTCAGGGAGAAAGACATAAAAATAGAGAGAGTATGCAAAGGAAGAAGATGATGAGATTAAAAAGAGACAAAAACAGGATAGAAACAGAAGGTCAGGAAGAGAAAAAAATAAGCAAGTTAGACCCAAAAAAAGAGAGTAACAGAATGAGGGTGATGGAGTGAGAGAGATAGATATTAGAGAGAATTAGAGAGAAATGATGATAAAAACAGAAACTTAGTTTTTATTTTAATCCTTTTAAAATTCTTTTTAGAAGGCACTTTTTAGTGCCGTCACAAAGCAACTACAAAACATTAACAAACAGAAACTTCGTTTTTATTTTATACAATATTTAATTCATTTATAAAGTACTGCAGACCTCTCAAAGCAACTACGAAACACTAACAACCAAGTGACTTTAGTGATGATTGTGTCTACAATCGGGTAGCAGGAAAGGAAACAATTGAGAGGAAAACAAAACTCTTTAAAAAATAATAAACTCAGAAAGAAGCAGCAGCGGCGGCGCATCAGTCTCCTCTGACTTCTAACTTTACAAAGTATTTTGTGTCCTGTATTTATTTAAAAACCAACTCTTAAATCAGGGCTCAGCGACTTTAGTGTCGTGACCCATCAGTCTGAATCAAGCATCTGTTCCCCTGAGGCTGATGTCCACCCTGACCCTGAGGCGTTGCCTGGAAACCGTTGTGAGGAATCATTTGACCTTTTGAAATCAGTACAGTAACTAACAAGGAAAGGGTCTGTTTAAACTTGCATATTCAAATCGTTATAAAATAATCCTTTTTACGAGAGAGAGAGAGAGAGAGAGAGAGAGAGCGATCGCCACAACACGACCAAATAAAGCGTTCTCTCTCTAGCTCATTCAGCGCGTCATCACTGTGAAATCCTCGGAACTCTCGTCGTTTGCGGCATTGAGCGGAAATTACTCTCCCTCTGCCGGTGATGCCGTGCCGGCCTGTTTTCCCACGTGATCACGGCATCATGGGAGTATCGCGCTGATACTTGCCTGCAATCACGTAGACCCGCGCGCGCCTTCTTCATCGTGACATATATTCATCACGACACAACTCACACGCAACGCGCGGCTCTGTAAAACAAGTCAATGCACGTGACGCACCCCCGAGAGGATGATGATGTTTTTTCTTCGTGACATGTTCGCTTCTTCCTAATGCAATGAGCGAAAAACACACAACTCTTACATTAAGCGCTGCGTCATTTTTTTTTCTCGCGCGAGTAGCTCGTGCACCCATGAAAACGCTCGAAACTCAATGTTGCTCAATGTGCACTTTGACAACCCATAAACTAAACTATACGTTATACTTGGAGTATATTCTGTGCCTCTACTGTCGTTCTATTCCATGAATTACTTCGAAATTCCTAAATATCCATTGAAGTATTAAATGCTTGTTTAAAATACAGGAACTACGTCATCTGTTGCTCTGCTTAGGTTAAGAAGTCCACATTTTTTGGAGATTAAGATCTCAATCCGTCACTGCCAGTGCTAGAAAATAAACGCTGGATGACTCAAAGTGAATTAAAAGAAAAACCTTGAGCATCTCCGCCGCTTGTTAAGACACCGATTGACTTCCCGGCTCCGGAGAGATTCTCGAAGAATTTCCTAGTGTCCGGCATAGTTCCCACCAACGTCTCTCCAATTTGACTAAAGCCTTTAATTCTTCGGCGAAGAAAGAGCAAGCAGAAGAGGATAAACCTTCCCGTAGAGCAACTTCTCCGGTGTCGTATGCGCTCCGCTGCAGCCTCTCTGGTATCGTCCCGCCCACACTGGATTGACAGTCGTGTGAACCAATAGTTTTGCACGACAGGTCTTTTCCGGACCGTTGTAAGCCAATCACTGTACAATGCTGAAATCCGTTGAAGCGAAAGGAAATCCTCATACTCTATTAGTTTAGAAGACGTGACAATATTTAATTATGATAATTACCTCGTTTTATTTGTTGTTAAATCATTTAATTTTTAATTCTTTAAGAGAACTGAACAATCTGAATAAAATGTTTGAAATTGAAAATTAGACTTTGGCATTTAAATGCAGTACGTACTTGTCGGATTCCGCTAGTTATTCGTGATCACAATCCCGATCACATTTAATCGAGTCATGTAATATTTAGCACGACCCGATACTTACACCAACGCAGCCCCTCCCTCCGCACACACGCAGTCACGCACGCCCACACACACACGCACGCACACACACGCACGCACGCACACACACACACACACACACACCCACACACACACACACTAACAAAAGTTAATTTATATATGTATATTTTATTTATAAACGTTTTGTATTTTATCTTTATGGTCGAATGTCTGTATATTTTTGTGTATACTGTGTAATACTGTAATATCGTATGAATTTTGCAGTGCAGTGAGCTTCCATCAGGGTCTTTGACCTGCACATTTCTCCCGCAGACTGTATTTCTGGAGGTCAGAGGTCAGGGTGGCTTCTATGGCATGTCATTTTTGCAATCATAATTTGCTTTTTTTATTCAATTGGGAAAGAGTATTATTGTGTATCAATACAATTGTTTTGGTTGTGCTTTTTTGTTCTGTTTTGAAGGTCATTAAGAGCCCGAGGCTTGGGTCACTGACCCTCTTGACCGCTCCAGTGGAACACCAACAACAAGGGACTGTTTATTTGTGACCCATGAAAGAAAACATTTTGCTGTCTCGGTGTGTTCTCTTTCAACCCAAGTCATGTTTTTTGTGGTCTTAGTTGATCAGGTCACAAAGCAAAAAGACGGATGGATGGGATCTGACATTTGACAGCTGCTGTAGGTCAATGGATCAAGGCCTGGTTGAAGCTTTAGCGGAATTGAAATTTATTTATTATATAATCCCTCCATCTGCAATTTATATACAAAGAATCAGGATTCTGTTTTTCATAAATCTTGTGAATAAAATAATAAATCTTATGAATTATTATTTAAAATTATAATTTCAGACAAAACATTGCTAACTATGGATAATAAGCACATGATAACCATTCCCCTGGCCTATACGGTCATTATTTTCATTTCTCACTTTATTTACTCACATTTCTTCATCGTAAAGTAAGGTATAGTCAATGACATTTTGAATCAATAATAAGATAATTTGTGAGCATATTGTCTGAAATTAATCATTGGTACAAACATCACCATTTCTGTGAACCTGTGGAATCTGCTGTCTAGTTGAGGTAAGTAGGTTTTCTACTTGAGTGAAACTCAACATTGAAGACACCAGAAAGCCTTTTCATGAAATAAAATCCTTTTTGTGGAAAAACTATTACCACATTGAGAACAGGAAAAAAAGGTTTCTCATAGTTGTGAATTTTCTACATTCAGATCTGATTTATGTGAGAAGCTCTCCCTACACTGAGAACATGGGAGGGTTGCAGCATAGCGCATAGCGGCTTTGTTGGTCTGGACTGAGAAGAGCTATAAATAAACTTGAACATCTGAGAAGATCGACTACAGAGCTCTGTGGATCTGTTGGGTTGAAATTATTTACAATTTATTACAATGTAACAATTTCAAACATTTCGAAACGTTTGAAGATTCCAATATGGAATGTAAACAAAATAAACTGGCCAGTACGGGGATCGAACCCGCGACCTTGGCGTTATTAGCACCACGCTCTAACCAACTGAGCTAACCGGCCAATTTGCTGGTTGGGCGCAAAATATCTCATACAGCAATACTATTGGCATAACGAGTGGAACGTTTTTGTCTGACATTGCACTCACATTCATGAGAGACCTCGTGGCGCAACGGTAGCGCGTCTGACTCCAGATCAGAAGGTTGCGTGTTCAAATCACGTCGGGGTCAATTATTGCTTTTTATTTTGCCCAAAAGGTTTTTAATTCCTAACTACGTTCGCGAAACGAATGGCGATCGGTGCATTCGTTTAATTGTATATTATTTCATTTATCCCACGACAAACGTGATAATTATTTTGCAAACATTTATTACAAATAAAATAACGTAACGCATAACTAAATATTTGCAACAATATTACATAATCGATTTAATATCCGGATAATCGAAAAAGTTGGGCTCGTCCGGGATTTGAACCCGGGACCTCTCGCACCCTAAGCGAGAATCATACCCCTAGACCAACGAGCCGACAGCACCCTAGAAGTCATACATTTAAAAAAAACTACTACGTCTACGTCGTCATAGCCATTATAGCAATCATATTCGCACGTGCGCTTTGAGACCGTTAACACTGTGAAAAGCGCCTTACAAATACTCATATTATTATTGTTATTAATATTATTATTACTATTATTACGTGATCACAACAAATCTGACTCGTAAAGAAAGTTGAAATTGTAACTTTCAATGAAGTTCGAACAAATACTTAGATCCACACGTATTACGCTTTTCTGGCGTCAGTGCTAAAAGGAGTAGGACAGTGAGCAGCTACTTACATCATTTATACCGTACGCATCAGATTTCATAATTGTGGAGATATCACTATTGCTCTCCCTGTTGATAAAGAAAGGCCCCGGCGGATAGCGCCTTCTTTCGGGGAATGCAGCGCTCTATGCATTTCAGCGCTATAGCGCCCCTGTCGGTAGATAAAGTCACCGGTAAAATGAGCAAATCTCTGGTGATCTAGCGCCTTCTGTTGGCAGAAAAAGTAAATCGTTCACAACAAGGTAACCAATCACGCTTCTAAAAATCATGTTTTTGGCAATAACACATTTGTTTATGCAAACACTTTAATTGATTAACTATAAATGTTTAATTTTGCATTAAATGCATTATTGTGATAATTATAGTGATGATAAATGCATGCAAGTTTATTAGTACGTTATCAATTCAGGAAAAGAATCAGTGTTAAGAGTTTTGTTCATTTTTTGTTTTATTAAAGACAGTAAAAGTCTTTTAATCTGCTGCATGAATGCAGTCGAACAAACACCACCTAAAACATTCAATAAAAAAACCCCCCATCATACAACACACAAAACAGTTTGTCTTAAATGATTGACTATTTTAAACATCTACCAAAAAGAAATATCTGCGTAAACATCATCATCAAGTCCAACCAAAGGACTTGTCCATTTAAAAATGGCAAAAAGCTCCAATGATCACAATAAACAATGCTATGGTGCATTAAAAATCAAAGATTACTTCATCTATTGGCACAGAAAAGCAAAGAGGATTAAAATGTGTTGAAACGTGAAGGTCTAAGAGGCGGTGAATTTCCGGAGTGTGATGACTATGAGAGCCAGAAGAACGGAGGCTCCGAGGAAAACGGCGATGACAATGGCCGTGATGGCGCCTGGTCCCAGCACAACTGAAAAACAAAGACAATTCTCCCATCATGCATCATGTTTAACGGGTATGTTTGCAAACCGTACCATCCGCCTCATCCAGTGTCAGGGAGTGTGTGATGTCCTCGAACTCATAGGTGGAAGGGTTTTCAGTGTGGCCCAGGACTGGGACTTTGGTCGACACATCGATGGGTCCAGCACCAGAGAACGTATCCAGATTGTCATTTTGCAGCTTTGGGAAGGAATTGCCCACAGTTTCTGATGCAGATGAAAAAAATGTTTACAAGGATGCAGTATTTATGACAAAGAATGACATTTTAGCCAAAATTCAGGGTCTGATTACATCCGCAATGCATTTACGTAAAATGTAAACGTCAAACCAAAAATGTCCACAAACAAACGTAAATTCGATATTCAACGTAGGTCAGTGAGATCACTTCATAAGGTCAATTCGCCAGGTCACAGATCCGTGCATTCAGGGTCACAAGGTCTATGGTGTGCTGGGACTAAATGCAGTGTCATAGGTCAAAAACAGTTTTCTTTCAAAAGCATCATATGAATAGACCTAGAAAATTGTATGTTTACATTTTTGTTTTGCAATCGCAAACTTTTAATGCAAATCAAAATGATCATTGTCACATTATTGACTATTGTCACTAACAGCGTGCAAACTGTGGTGAGTGAAAAAGTTGGGTGTAAACTCAAGTCAGTGCAAACTGTAAACATTACAAAAAAAATACCGTAAACAAAATGAGACTTAGTGTGCAGGACCGTGTGCTTTTGTGTACAAAAAGTAGAATTTACAATATAGTGCAGAATAATACAATGCGCTGTCAGTGAAACATTTTGGCAAATACACAAAACTATTCACAAACTTGAATTTCGTCCGGAACATTGCTCCACTGTTGCCTGTATTAAATGTGTGAATAACCTTAATTAACGGTTTTGAAATTATTACACTGGTATTTAGTAACTTTGGGCAAACAGTATTATATCAATACATACAATTTTCAAATCATCAGATGGCAGAACAACATAGATGGATGAACAGGTGGAAAACAGATACTGAAGATGATACTGAAAATGTAATTTTGTTGAATATTTAAATATGGTTTATGGCAGCCGGGTAAAAGTCATAATGTATATATACTTTATATGTATGAAATGTATGAAACAATGTTTTGTAACGTAGATAATTGTGCAACCAGATAGAAAAAGACTGAATATAGACAGTAGGCAGATAAATTAGTAGAATAGACCCAGAAAGATAGAAATAAGCAGTAGCACAGAGTAGAGTAGAACCAGAAGGTTGCAGGTTTGAATCTCAGAGTTTGGTGCAACAACTGATGAGGCCTTGAGCAACAAACTGAACTCAATCTGCTCATTCTGTGAGTGCTAAAGAGAAGTAGATAAACAGGAAAAAAAAATACAAAGACACCAAATGTTTTTGCGTGTCACATTCTGCATGTCTGAATGGGCGTCTTTATGGGGGATTAGCGGCGGTTTCTCACTCCAGGTCTCCTGTCTGGACCATCCTCCTCTCGGTTTCCCCTCACATCTCTCACTGACATTCCACATCTCCCGCAGGCCTGGAACAGCCATGCGACTTTTCTCACCAACATCACGGCCCGATCAACGTCTCTCAGCCAAACGGACCTCGAGGAATTTAAATTGAATTTGCCTTCGAGTTTGGTCCATTTCTGCGAGTTGAAGTTTGAAGCGCAATTAGAATGCAATTTTAAAACTTTGAATCTCCTTCAAAATATCTGAACTCCACGGCAAATGCAAATTACATTTGCGAGGTCAGTTTTCAGAACCTGCCAATCAGCATCAGGGGGAGGGGCTATGCCTTCCTAGTTTAAGATTAGACCAACAACCCATATATTTTTGATTTCCCAGGCGATTGTACAATCTACTCCCAACACATCCACAGTCAACGATTAACAGAACCAGAACCGTTAAGACAACATGATTCCATTTAATCATTTATTTGCATAGCAAGAAACAAACATTTCGGACTAACGCTGGCGCAGCAGGGCACAAGGCCAGCGACGCATCAATGGGCACTTCAGTGGAGGCACAAAAGAGTGTTTGTGTGGCCGGAGAGGAACCAACGGCCCAAACACAGTCCACACGCTGTACTGAAGGCAAACAGACGGCCGATGAAGACGGGTCAACAAGGCCAGGCTTTTAGGTCTGACTTGCTTTGGTCACTTCATGTGTCCTGGCAGAAAAGAGATAGACTTGTGGTTCAAGTGTTGTAGGTTCGAATCCCAGAATGCAAGTTTCTGAGAGCAAGATGACAGCAAGTCGCTACAATAAATGTAAACGGGAAATGGCGTCTGTATTTGTTCTCGGGCGGCGGCGAGATGACAACACGCAGTCAGGTGAGTGCGAATGACATAATCCTGCACCGCGCGTGTGCCAGGCCGTGTCCTTGCCTCACCTCAGGTCCACAAGCATCACCACGTAGACGTTCTTCCGATTGTATAATATTTTCACGAGCGTCTCTGTACACACGTCAGTGACCACATAACATGTGTGTAACACTGTGCGTTTACAGCAGAGCACATCTCCATTTATGTTTATTACATGTCGTACACGCTTCTGGAAGAAAAAAAGAAAGAGGGAAACCGAGTGTGTGAAACAGACAAGTACTTTAAGTATTTTTTGGCTACTTTGTATTTGTACCGGGTATCTAAACTATAAGCAACTTTAACTTGACTACATGTTTGATTGAGTATATGTAATATTTACTCAACTACATTTGAATGGACACTTATCGTTTTTGTGATTGTGCGCAACATCTTTTTCTACCACGGTTAATTTCTTTAGCGCACGAGGTGATATTGCCATCTGCAGGATGCAATTAATGAGCAAAATAACGTGAACATGAATAAACGGTTGCACTTTTTGAACATTTTAGTTTTTACTTTTTGTTCATTTTACTATTTATTTTGTTCTGCCATTTTGAAACATTGATGTTTTCAATTTCATTTCTATATTAGGATATAAAGCCTCATGAATAAAGAGTTTCTGGTTTTGAACATTTCTTGATGACTTTGAAAGACAAACAAGGCTAAACAAAGGGAAGTCAGAGATGCAAAAAAACAGAGAGCGAGAGATAGAGTTTGAGTGAGATGGAGAGAGAAAAGCAGAAAGGGAAAGAGAGACAAAGAGGGAAAATAAGAAGGGCAATAGGGGGGGTAAGGAAGACAAGGGAGAAGAGTGTGACAGAGGAAGTGACGAAGCAAAACTGAGTAAGTAAGGTGGAGATAAAAAAAGCCAAGAGGGACAGAAGAAGAGAAAAAAAGAAAGAAATACGAGAGAGAGGAAGAGAGAAAGATAAGAAGCAGAGCATGTGTGTGTGTGTAAAACACGAGGCCTGTGAGTCCAGACGACAGGTTCAACACCTGGATGTGAAGAAGTACGTCAGCCCTGTTCAGCTCTGGGAAACGCTTCAAATATGTATGTTAGATTGTTCTACATAATGGAGGCGGAAACAGGGTTGGATGTAAAATACTGATCAAAACACAAACAAAAATCTGAAATTAATCAGGCTCAGTTTGTTGCAACCAGAGGATGTTGGTAATCCCGGGCCAATGGGAAATCACAGCTGAAGTTTCCTTGAGCCAGATACTGAACAAAGTGCGTGTTTGGGTTAAAATCAGTGCATTTAAGGTTTTCTAAAAGAAGCTATTAAAAAAGTGATGTTGCTTTGTCCTGTGGCTCATTTGTTTTCAAAACTAAAATGTCCGGGTTTGATTCTGATAGAAAAAGATAATTCTATTGGTGTCTCCAAAACAATAACGTTGCGCAAACACATGGTGATAAAACCCACACTTTCATCATTCATTATACAGTGACTTTTATTTTTTTTTCATTATATTCAGGCTTAAGTAACAGGACAGTGTCTAATCAAGACACTTAGATAGAGTCGACAGAGGAAAAAGCGACATAGAAAGGAGAGAGGGTGAAAGCAAGAGAGCGTAAAAGATCATGACAAAAAAAACGGGAGACAGTGAAAGACTGAAGAAATAGAGACAAAGAATGTGAGACAGTGAAAAGACTAAAAGCAAGACAGAAAAGGAGAGTTAGAAAAGGGAGAGAGAGTGTGTGAGAAAGTGAGAGAATGATCCACTGATTACAAACAAGACACACTGCACATATAAAAAATAAAACCAAGTGGAACATTGAGCTAATTATAAGTGTATTTATATACAGAATTCTTACCTGTCTGGACCAGGGCAACACAAATGCTGAGAGTGGCGGCGAAGGAAACAAGCCGAGGAAAACTCCTGATGAGGCTCATGTTTTCCAGAGGCCTTCTATGTTCTGAGACCGAGACCCTAGTGAAAGGAAAGACAGAAAGCGAGAGAAGCAGAGGGAGAAAAGAGGGGGGCGACTGGAGGTGGGAGGACTTTGAGAAGACAGTACAGATGTTTGTCAGGTCTTCTGGTGACGGCCCAGTCTTTCCAGTCCGGTGAAGTGTGGGGTAAACAGCTTAGTACAGGATCACAAACCTCCAGTGAAGATCTGTGGACCAGCCACGCTTCACGTCTTTATCAGAAGCGATAAAAGAAGTGATGATGTGGGTCCTTGTTAGGCCAGAGTTCTAGATCATCTTTATAAAACCACTAGAGCACAAGCCCACGTCCTTCATTTTTATGAAATTAATTTTTTGACTTCACTACTTAATAACTACTTCACTGTCTTAATTAGTTCTAAAAGTCACAAAATCAAGAGAAACGTGTGGAAAATACAAAATATATTTATATAAATATAAAATGACTATAATTATTTTAGTTATATAATTGTAATTATATATTATATAATCTTAAAGGCACAGTACACTGCCATCGGAGCTGCACCCCTAGTGTTTCACATTCATACCGATTTACCGCCAACCCCTAATACATTTATACTGTACTGTATATAAAAATGCAAACAGTATATACCACTATAATTATAAATTAAAAAATTATTAGAGGAATATTATAGGTATTTTATAGTAGGTCTAGTTTATCTACTTAAACTCTCTAAAAAAAACATAGATTAAAGTCTTAAAGTCTGCATCAAGTTGGATCCGTTTGATTATCAGCCGTTATTTGCAAGCAGCCTGTGTGTGTGTGTGTGTGTGTGTGTATACGGCGTGTGCTTCGCAAGTGTCCACGTGGGTAAATGTTTGCGAATGGCCTTTGCACAACCGCGCTTTGTTGTGCATTAAAAGCAAAAGTGTGTGGCGGAAGCACACAAGCGAGCACTTGTTTCTTGGTCCGCGATCCCAATAACTCAGCCGTCTCTTCTAGTATAATACAGATGCAGAATCCAAAGTTTATTCTTTAAACAGCCTAATATTTTACAAGAACTGAAATAACTGTCTGGAACATTCAAACATGCCCTTAAAACAGGACACTGCTGAATACATCTCCATGAGTCCTACGACGTTACCAACGTCCACCAACATGAGGGCAGAGTGAGGAAAAGAAGGGAAGAGGAAAAAAAGACTAAAAGAACAAATGAGAATCAAATAAATAAAAAATCTGGGGCGATGCGATGGTGTTATTCCTTTCCAGTTGGTTTCGATGGCTGTTATTGCAAACGGTTGCTCGGTTCCTCAAGAGGAGCGAGGTGCTGCCTCAGCGAAGGAAGCATTAAAGAAAAGCACGGGAACAGTGTGGGAAGTTCAGGTCTGAGGAAAACGCAGTCAGTTGGTGTGGATGTTGATTGGCGGGACTCAATAGTCTTCCACGGTCTCAATCTCACCCATGTTGAGACGCTCAGATGAAGCATTGACAGAAAAACCTGCAAAGATTTGACGTGCACACTATCAGCATCACACACTTCGTTGTGAAACAAGTTTTAAACAAGACAGTTTATCGCACAAGAAAGCGCACCACAAATAAACAGTTTCTCACGCATTATAAGGTGCTAAACAAAACCTTTAAATTGCTATTTATTTATTTATTTGCGTTTTTTTGCAATTGATTTTAGCATCAAGCTCTTGTCGTTATCAGATCAGTTTTTCGGTGAATGTGTGTTCGCCTTCTGATGTTTAATGCTCTCAAATTATAATATAAATAGAAACGTATAAATAGAAAATAGAAGTTATAGAAATATAACTTTAAACAACTTGTTGACTATCTAGCGGTTGGTATTCTTTCTTTAATCTACCTTAATGGGCTCAGAATATTGAGTTTATCAGATTATCAACAGAGACTGAGACTTGCAGAAAAAAAAAAAAAAACAGCATCAAGCCAAAATAACATTTACTTATCATTTCATGAAGAATGGCCACAAAAGTTGTCTAGAGGTGCTTTCTTTATGTTTGACACTTTGTCAGTAACAAACAGCAGCATTTCAAACTAATAATACTGACTAGTACAGTGTAATAACTAGTCAAAACTAATTTAGTTAAAAACCCATTAGGTATCCAAGTAGCACTAAACAATTTTGAGTACAGCGATCCACAAAATCAATCAAGTAACAACCAAAGTTCTTAAAACAAGACAAATGAAAAAAATGTAATGATTTTAACTGTCTCTAATGGTCCAAAACTTTAATTAGGAAAAAGTACAAGTATCCAATTATTAAATATGACACGCAAACATGCAAAACTAGCCAGGAAAAATATGCTCAAGTGTAATAAGTACATTAGGACTTGGGTTTTAGTTAACAGGATTTACCCTGCTCTTGATTTAAAACTTTTCTTGGCATAATAAAAAAAATTGATTAAAACATACAACTTTTTTTTGTATTTGTGTTTTACAACTCTCAGTCTAAACTTGAGACCACTGTAACAATTTGCAACGTTAATTTGTTTTGTTAAATAGAAATGTTTTATTGAGGATCTGTCCTTTCATTGTGACATCCCTCTAACACATTAATTTAGTCACTTGCAATAAATATATAATAATTATGTAACCAGGGGGTTTAGCACTAACACAGTTTTGACTCTTTAAAATGCAGAAGTGATTTCTTTGTGTGGGAAAATTGCATATATAAAACAGCAATGGACATTAAAAGAAAAAGAAATGATAAAATAAACAAACTTTAAATAAATGCATAAGCCAAACGAGCACAATGCAATAACTCAATACAAAGTGGTTGTAAATTGAATTAACTACTAAAAATAAAAAAGTGAAGGTCAGAGATGAAAAGCATTTAGTTGGGCATTTTATTGGTCACTCACCTAAAAGGCTTGGGTCAGCCCGTACCATCTTCTGTTTCTTCTTCTTCTTTCCTGACGTGACCGTTTCAAACCGTTGTTGTTGTTGTTGTTGTTGCTGTTGTTGTTGCTGCTGTTGTTGTTGCTGTTGGAGGTGAATTGACTGAGAAACTAGATTTGTTCCCCAAACAGAGTCCTAAAATACAAACATGGGGGATCATCATGAGGGTCTGTCTCGTTTTCACTCAACCTCTGCGACCCAACAAACCTGCTGTTTCTGCTGTCCTTTCTGCTGATTGGCATTCTGTTTGGCACGACGCTCCAGAAACTGCTTGGCAAAGTCCTTGGCCTGTGGAGTGTCACCCAGGTAGGCCCGCACATAATCATGAACCTCGTACGGAGAGTCGACTTCCTTCAGGAACGCCGCAAAAGTGGGCACTGATGGTAGAAAAGAGCGAAGGAGATTCAGAAATAGAGTATTTTTATAATTTTACTATACTATACTATACTATTTTACTATAAAGTGCACCAAATTACAAGGCACAATATTTCAATACAAGTCAATATTTAAACCTTAATTATGTAATTAAATGGGTCTTATAGTTCAAATTAAAAAACGAACGTAAAAGGTACCATTTTGGTATTTGTTTTTTAACCTCTCAAGACCTGAGCTCTGAAACTTGTTTTCTTTTTAAAATTTGCTTTGCTCGTTGGGATTCTGAAGCACAATATGTGTAAAAGTGAAACATCAATTATTTTACATGATTTAGTGTTGGAAATATTACACATGTTATTACACAAATATTACACCTGTATTAAAATATTTACTCATTTTCATCAATCTTTCGCGTCTTAAGAAAAGGGACACGTCTTGTCATTGCGCAGATAATTTTCCATAAATAATAAAATTAAATATTTCCTTTGCCAAGACTCGTCTCACACTACAGCCGACAGACATTCGGTCCTATTCTCTGCCATGTTCACTATAACTGCAAAATGCACTTTGACGATTGGACACCACTAGAGGGTGGTCTAAGACCACGACAACATGGTAGATCGGTTTGGTATGTCATTGATTAACACAGCAGGTGAAAAAACTCCTTTACTCACAGTACACAGTAGTCTTGTCATGATACTAGAAATAGCAACTTCCATACAATAGTGGGAAAAGTATTGATACTATTGAAAAACTGCAACAATGTTAAGGCATTTTTTTGCTTTTTTCATTTAAGAAAAAAATACATAAGATTGAAACATGAATTTGTGCCTGGATGAGAAATCTCAAGACAAAGTGCAACACAAACTGCATTATGTTTCATATTTTCAAGAACTTTATTTGAACATTTATATACTCGCTTATATTTAAAAGTATCACAGCTTTTATGTCATAAGTTAGATCGTAAATATATGCTCCATTTGATTTTACACAACAATACTTTTGTGAAGAACATTTATTTTTACAACCTTTCAGCAGGCCAGTAGGCATGTGTATTATTGTTTATGTATTGTTTTATGTAACATTTTAGTTTGAATTATATTTTATAGTCTTGATTGTAGCAATATGCTTAATAAATATTTGCATAGTTTATAACACATTTTCTTTCATTTATTCTTTGAAACTTTATTATTAATGTATGCATTTGCAATGCCTTGATTTTTGTAAAGTTAGTACACCATCATAGCAATAAATGCAATGGTACTACTACTAATAATTGCCATAATTTCTTTCGGCGTTTCGGTTTTCGGCCAGGTTTTCCTTTTTTTTCGGTTTTCGGTTTTGGCCAAGAATTTTCATTTCGGTGCATCACTGGTTACAACTGTGAAAAGCGACTACAAAGGCACTAAACTTGAACTTAAATCCTTCAAAAGAACCAGATTTGAACAGCAGTATTTACATTTAATAAAACATCATCAATGATCATTGACATCTACTGTACAAGAGCAAACGTGCTTCACTCGATCACTGAGATTACTAGGACTAATCCTTACATACATTTCCAGTATTATTAGGCACTCGCCTTCACCAAAGGTGAGTGACTATTATTTTTCGTTCGTGGCCAAAAAGTGGAAACCCCGCCCACACTCCCGACACTCACCCCAGACACCCACTAACACCAAATTTGCTGGAAAATTCAAGCAGGCCATCCTAAGCATAAAAGCCAATGACAGCCATGCCGTATTTTGAACCGTGTCGCCATGGCGACTGCTAAAACACACCATTCATTCCTAAGGGCAATAATAGCTCTCGATCGCAAACGGACCGGGCGGGCGGCGGAGCGGGCGTTGGGTGGGTATGAGGAGTCGCAGCAGACGGGGGCGGGTGGCGAGTGCCGGGCGTTGCCGCTTGCGGCTATATTTATTATTATTATCTCTCGTCAGATGCATTTGTCTGACGTTTCTCGCTCAGAGGCAGATTGTATTTCACTGCGTTAACGTGGCAAAACGGGACTTCGAAACATTGTGTTAATAACGAAACCGTGACTAACTTCTAAAAATTATATCACCAAGCCTGCTTCTCGCCAGCAGTGCTTTGATATTTGTCTACCCGCATTCACCGGCTTCTCTCACTCATCTGCCTCGAGTCGAAGCCGAAAAAGTTCCAGACAAAACATCTTTAGCGCATTTCTGATTTGAACCGGTTGCGAAGACTCTGCACTCGCCATCTGACAATAGGTATCATGTGCACATGCGCAAAGATGAGAAACCTGGAAGCGCGGGTTTTGGGTCAGAGTATTGTATCCTTTAGGATTTTTTTTAACATTAGTACACAGATGAGGCCATCAGAAATCAAGAGGCTACATGTGGCACGACTGTTTACGTTGCATAAAAAGTAATGTCAACTTTCTTTGTCTTGTGTGTGTCTCACCATCAAGATTGTTGGCAGTGTTGAGAGTGTGTAGAGTTTGTTCACACCACTGCACAAAGCTGTCCTGGTTCTTATTGGCTCCCTGAAAGAGCTTCACCAGCTTCTCTTCCTCTTCTACTTTTTTACTGGCCTTGGAACTGCTGCTGTTACTGCAGAGCACAAAGAAAGTTGTGTAACGGATGTAACACCTGTCATTCCAACTCGAATCAGACTAGCTGTGGTTTAAGACAAATGTACCTGAGGTTAGCATTTCCCTTGTTCTTTTGATTGTGACTCTTTCGTGTGGTCTGAGGTGGCGAGGCTCCTTTAGCAGCTTCTTCCCAGAATCCGATGTTGGAATTTTGAGCATCGCCCCAAACACTGCTGCCGTCCATCATCCAGTGCGAACCCACGTTATTAACCGAACCCCACACGGATGAATTGAGAGTCTAGATGGGTCAAGAACAAAGAACACACCATGAATTAAGTGAAGTTTAGTAGGTCGTAGAGTATTTCAAACATACAGATCGATTCTGTGTGCAGTTCTGCTGAGTGACGGTAGGATGTGGTTGCTGCTGCTGCTGTTGCTGCTGCTGTTCTTTCCTCTGTTTCATCTGCTGTGCTTCTTCTCTCTGGATCTCAAGCAAGGACTTTGTGGCTGCTACTGGCTTGCCGACATTGCCCCAGCCAGGAAGCTTCGTCTGCGTTTGCTGCTGTTGCTGCTGCTGCTGCAGGATTCGCTGTAGCTCTTGCTGTTGTCGCTTTTGCTAGAAAACCCAAGAAGAAAGGCAGATGAAAGGTCAGATGAAAGTCAGTTAACTTAAACGGACCCAGAAAGCGTTATTGCTGTCAAGCTGAAAGCACATCTGTGTGTAAGACGCTGCAGGTTTGTGCTGACCTCTTCTCGGGTTTGTCGTTCCCTTTCCTCCTCCAGCTTCTGGATTTCTGTGAGCGATAGAGTATTTTGCGACTGTGAGAGGCTGTTTGTTGTGCTGGATTGTTGACCCCACTTGGAAGATGATGGGAGCTAGGGAAGAAACATAAAAAGCAATTATTAATCCTAATGCATAATACAGTGGTACCCCGATTTACAAAATATTTAATCCGTGCCGACAGCCCTTTTGTTGGGTGGGGATTTCACTAGCTGAGACGCATGTTACATGTAATTTGTCTAATCCGTACTGCATGAATTTGGACATTTTTTTTAAACTGTGCCGCTATAAACAATACAACAACTAACTGCTATGTAAAGTTGCAGCAGACAATCTGACATGAATCGTTGCCACCATTTTTACATCATCGTTACATTTTTACGTCATGCAAATCCGTGAGATTTCCGTAATTTCGACTGTAACACCCAGCGAGAGTAGTGCATGTAACTGCTTTATTTGCTCCAAAAAGCAAATTAAGTTTTTCTCCTAAGAGCAGTGTTTATTTCGAAACCTGAGTGTCTTTTGTTTGCGCTTCTAGACACAGGCTCTGAATCACACATACACAAACCGGAAATGACAAATGATAAATTCTTTTGAACGCTAATTCTACAACTTTAAATGCATATTATAAGCTTAATAAACTCAACACATAAAAAGACAGAAAACTCTGTATTCTGAATTATCCACAAGACCCGTGGTCGGGAACCTTTTTGGCTGAGAGTGAGCCATAAACTCCACATATTTAAAAATATAACTCCTTGAGAGCTATACCATCTGTTTAAAACATATGCATTCTGCTCCACTAGTGTCAAGTCGAAACGCAAAAATATGAAATACAATGAAAAAAAATGTGGAAGGAAAAAACTCAAACTGCTTGGAATTTGTGCCCGTTTATTATTTGTTTTTTTTTTTAATAAATAAATACATTTCCATTTGATGTCTTTGCCACTAACCTGATTTACACAGAACCTGCCTACTCCACAAAGACAAATTTACTCTGGTTGAGAAGTACAACACTCTTTTTATTCTGTAAGCCATCTTAACTAAAAGTATGTATGCACTTGGCTTGTGGACTAACTTTTTTAAAGGAGGGCAGTTCCCTTCCTGACATCACAATGACATTAGGCATTATCTAATAAAAATGTTCCGAGGACAGCTGTGATTGGCTCCAGCTACCCGCAACCATGAACATGAGTGGTAGGAAATGAATCGATTGAAATACAAGAGAATTCTTTAAATTTTAACGTCATTACATTTCAATTAAAGCATTGTTTGCGAGTCAGCAACAGCCATCAGAAGAGCCGTGAAAGTTCCACTCTGTGGGACTATTAAAGGCTTTTTCAATTCAATTCAAATGTTCACGCATTATTATTTGTGACTGTGGAGGTGTTGGGTGAGGACAATACATCAAGTCCACTTTAATATCAGTGAGAACATAACCTACGTAATAAATGTCTGGTTGTTTCACCTTCATCTGCGCAAGCTGCTGTTGTTGCTGTTGCTGCTGGAGTCTGCGGAGCGCTTCCTGCTGCTGCTGCCGTTGCCTCTGGAGCTCCTGCTCACGCTTCTTCTGCTCTTCCTGTTGCTGCTGCTGCTTTGCCAGCGCTGCCGCTGCTGCCTCTTCTTCAAGCCTCTTCTCTTCCTCACGCCGTCGCTGAGCTTCCAGTTCTTCCCGTTTTCTCCGCTCTTCTTCCTGCTTTTGAAAAATGATGCGCTTAACACAACAAAAACGATTCAAAATCTACAAAATAGAAACTTGAACTTTTAGGGTGTAACATGTTTTTAACTATTGTTAAAGTTCAAGTTTATTTATGTAGCGCTTTTCTTAGTCCGAGACCAACGCAAAGTCGCTATGTTAAAAAGTCTTTAAAAAGAAAAATGTCCATTATCTGTGTTCAAAGATTAGGGAAAAAAACAGTCAGTTTATAAAAAAAAAAAAAAAAAAAAAAAAAAAAAAAATGTCCATTGTACATTTTTGTCATCGTCCAAAAAACTGATTCGTTTTACTACAAAACATTGGTGTATATGGGAATTGTTTTTAATATATCCTCATGACATATGTCCTCTGATGCTCCCGTTAGAAAACATCACCTTTTAATTCTCACACATGTTTTTTCGTGTGCTATTCAGAATTGGCTGATGACAATGATGGTTGCTCAAGCTTATTGGCCATTTGATTGCTAGTCACATCAATACAGAGCATTTTATTATTGTTTCTTCTTCTTCTTCTTCTTCTTCTTCTTATTATTATTATTGTTGTTGTTGTTTATTTGTCTGAGTTCAACTGTTAAAACAACAACAATTTAAAAACTTCTTAATCTTCCAGATTGGGGGATCATTAAAATCTGTATTAAAATATCTTATTTTGATATCAACTGGAGAGTCTGCACTGGTCCGTAAAACAGAACCCTTCTTACTTGTTTGCGGAGGAACTCTTCCCTTTGTCTCCTTTCCTCCTCTTCTCTACGCTTTTCTTCCAGTTGGCGAAGGGCCTCCTCCTTGGCTAACCTTTCCTCCTCTTCTTTCTGCCTCCGAGCAGCCTCTTCTTGCTCCCGAAACCGTTGCAAAGCTTCCTCCTGTGGATCAAAATCAGAAATTCAGAACTGTATGGATCAGTATCATCCTGTTCACCACTAAATTGAATTTTCTCTGTTGGATTTCCTATTATTTTTTATTAGTTATTATAAAAACTCATTTTTGATCATCACCACCACTGATATTTATTATTCACTATTGATTTTCTTGGCACTGTAAAATAAACTCCATCCAGAACAAAACAGCTGTATTTGTTTTCACCTGCTTGCGCCTTGCCAGCTCTTCTTCCTCCAAGCGCTTTCTCTCCTCTTCCTCTCTTGCTAGCAGTGCTTCTTCAAGTTTCTTCCTCTCCTCTTCTTCCCTTTTAGCCCGTACCTCTGCATCTCGTCGCTCCATCTCAAGCTGTAAAACACAAGCATGTTAATACCACACCTCCACTTATAACAGCTTGATCTTCTCAACCTTTAGAGCTTTGGCTTTCTCCAGCTGCTGCATGTGTTCCATGGAAGACGCTTGAGATATGGATTCTGGCAGGTCCCAGACGCTGCTGCCTTCCCAAGCTGAAAAAAGCACCAACACTATCACTGCAAACTTTTACACATCATCAAAATACTAGAGCTTTACTAAAACTTAAAAACAATCACCCGTGAGATAAACAGTTCTCAATACTTCATTATTGCAGTATTCATACTGCACTAAACCTCATCATATTCATCAGCCCTGGTTCTTGTGCTTTCTGTTATGATGGGTGAACTGAAAAATGTAATACAAGTAACAAATATTAAATAGTAAAAAATGATGTGAATTTTAAAGACTACTACATTGCTTTTACAGCTACAGTTGTGCTTCTACTGGGGAACGACTGGGTCGTTCCCAGTGTATATACAAATATACATATTTCATACATTGATACCACTGACAAATGTAGACTTAATTTAATTACTTATAAACCAATTAAACCACTTAACATTTTAATATATTAACATTGGACATTGTGCTTTTAAATAATGATAAGCACAAAGACTTTGCATGTCTTAGAATATTTAATTTATTTACAGATTTGTTTTGACACTTCTCTACTGTTTATTATGTTTATAAGTTGTTTTCTTGCATTTCTTTTTAATCTGATGTGCATGCAATGTATAGACTGTTTATATGTCGATTGCTCTTTTCAAATAAACGTAAAAAAAAAAAATGTCTGACTACTCTTTGATTCCAAGTGCAAGAAGCTTTTTTGCATTACTGTATTGTGTAGTTTTAACATTGAATTAAGGTGGGGAAAAAAGTGTAGAGATCTCTGTGTAGAGATCAAGAACAACAATTCTGCAGCTGTATTAAGAGTTACTATTAAAAAATATAAAGCAAATATAATGTACAACTCTCACGAAAAATAATACTTTGAAATAATTGACCCACGCACTAAAAAAAACGTAGATTAAAAAAATCTTCAAAATCTCTGAAAGATCTTCCTGGAAACTCATTAGTAAATATAATGAATAAATGGGCTTTGTTGAAATCATTGACAAAAAGCTGCGCAAACCAGCATACGCTAGTCAAATCAAAGCCATGTATCACTATTAGTCAAACTCATAGTAGTGCAACTGGCATATTACTGTAAATTGGAGAAAAAAAAATACACAACCGGAAATCTCTCGTGTATAGTAACACCTTCCACCACAGAATTTGTACTAAACCATTGATTTCCGTGTCTAGAGAAGGAGAACGAAAGGAGAAATTTAAGTTGACATACTGCTGGGAGCAGCGGGCTGGATGTTTGAAGAACAAGATGCCTGAGTTGTAGGATTCTGTATTTCCCAAACTGATCCAGAATCCGGAACCGACATAGAGCGTGTGACGGGAGGTAAAAGACTCTGCTGTGGCTCTGGTGTTCTGGAAGAAATATAATTAAAATATATAAACATTGGCTTTGTGGTTCAGTAAAGATTACTTTTAATTCTACCAAGTTGACCTTTGATCCAGCTAATGCTTTAATCAGCCCCTCATTTTGGGAAAATAAAAGAAAGACCGTAATTTACAGATATGTGGCAATTTTTTTTATTTGTTTTATGTATTGGACATCACAAAAACCAAATATGATAACACCATCTGTATATGACAAGTATCTGACAAAATTATTTTAGAATCCTACACATTCGAATATTACTCCTCCAGAAATGGAGTAAGTGTTAGAAAATGAATGAATAAATGTTTAAAATGTAATTGTGAATTATTAGCAATTTAAATGACCAATTGTCCAGAAACTCAAAAAGATTTTATTCATTATGTATTTAATTCCGCAATTACAGAATCACAAAAAACTGTTGGGACTTACTAAAAAAAAAACTATCCGAAAGCTAACAAAGTGACAACGTTTCTCTGAATTGTCTCACCGGATTTTGAGAGCCTGGTGGAAGAGAAGATTGAGCTGCTGCTGTTGGGTGGGTTGAGGAGCGGGGTTTAGCACCTTCTGCTGAGCTAGTGCGTACTGTTGCCTACACAATATGAATCAGTCTTTAACGTAAACAACCAAACTCACGCATTATGAGCGTGCGTGTGTGTGTGTGTGTGTGTGTGTGTGTGTGTGCGCATGCTACCTGAGTAAATACTGATATTGCAGTTGCTGTAGTTGAAACATATTTAGGGCGTTCATCTCCTGCTGTCTCTTTATCCTGTCCTGATCTGCATCTCCCTACACACAGCAAGAGAACCAATGTGTTGAAAAGCAGGGCAGATATACATGACGACAAAGAATGATCGATTCTGTACCAGCATTGGAGGAAGCGTGTGGCCGGGTGTGAACGGCACACGTCCCCACAACTTCATTATTTCTCCAAGAGGCTGAAACGTCTCATCACAGCCTCGTTTCACCTGCAAAGTCATGGTGAAATAACCTGCTTGAAACCACTCGGACATCTCCTGATTGTTGAATGGTCCTGTGAGAGAACATACAAAACAGAAATTAGTTTCACCAATCAAACTAAATAGTTTGTCTGCCTGCCTGCCTTTGTCTACCTTGAATCTCTCCTTGTGGATCTTTATAAAACCATTTGAATGCTGCCTCATGGGTGATGGGAAGCGTTGTGGGTTTGGGGGCAATCTTAGAGGCCAACCGCTCATCATCCACACCGCAGTCCTGTAGGTACGCTACCATTTTCTCTGCTTCCTGTTTAATATAAAAGATTCAACAGTTCAGAACAGCATTATTAGCAGCAAATTGTTAGATTTTAATGGCAATGAACACCCACTTGTTCAAAGTGCTTTAGGCCTTCATCCTCATCCATGTCAGAAGACAAGGCAGTAGCCCGGCCAATGGAGCCCACAAGGCCCGTGGAGTGGGGGAGAGGCAACAGAAGATCAGAAGGTTTCATCTGCTGGGCTTGAGCAGACAGTACTGAAAGGGATGGAACGGGAAGATCTAAGATGACAAAAAAACACCACATAACCCATAAATGAAGCATACAAGCAATTCCTTCCAATGAAACACATTCCAAAATAAGAGTCTTACCAGGGAGTGTGTTTGTGAGGTGCGGTATGGAGATGGATTCCACAATGCTGTTTGGAAGTGTGGTATGTAGTGGTGGTTTCTTGAGTTCTGGTTTCATTTCTGATGCGCTCTCTTTTTCCTCAGCCGGAAGTGAAACTTGAGCTTCAGGCTTGGGAGGTGTGACCACTGCAGAAAATGGTACAGCAGACGGCGATGACTCTTCAGATTTACTACCATCTAATGCAAAAAAGGAAAAAGTTAAGTAAATAGAACTTGTTAACGGTCCCTTTGAAAATATGGAACTCGTTTCCTCACCTTCGTTCCCCTCACCCTCATATCTAGCGTTTGCGTCTGCGTCTTTGGTTTGATCTGATTCGCTGTCAGTCTTTTCAAAGTATTCTTCATTTTCCTCTAATGGTCGGAAATCCAACTCTGCCTCTTCCAGTATGGGCTCCTTAGGAGCTTTCTAAAATGGGTAACAATTTTAGTACAAATGAATACCAAAGGACCAAAGTCAGTGAAAATTATTAAAAAATATTAACTTTATTTATCAGCACGACAAATTCACATTATAATTTCAACAAAACAAAGAGGGCAAAGCTTGCAAACTCACTTCCAGTGCCCTCACCTTAAGTGAGAGGAATGCCCCCGAGGAGTCAAATGTGCCCGTCTCCTCCTCAGCATCTTCCAGGCACCATTCTGGCAAAGTGTCTCGTTCTTCTTCTACACTTCCACTTCCAGACCGAGGCCGACGGTACGCACTGCGCTCCTCATCCCTGGAGTCAAAGGGAAAGCGGCGTCGTTGGTCTGGGTGTTCCCGCCACCCTGCTGATCGTGGTCCATCTGAAAATAGCAGAATTGATAGACAGTGTTAAATTCTTGCCTTTAAAATGCTTTTAAAGATGTTTCCTAGGGCTGCAACTAATTATGTAATAATCAATAGGTTTGAATGTTTGTTTGATTAACCCAGACCTGGGCCAACTGCGGCTCATTAAACGTTTTAATCTGATCCGCCAAACTTCTAAAAATCAAATGAAAGTCAGATTTTTTTTTTCCCAACGTAAATTTGGTTAATCCAATATGATGGTTTGTTTTATTTTCTTTATGAACATATTTTAGAAAGTGGAACCATATACACAAAATTTACTTACAAGAAGTATATTTTTAACACTTGTTTTTACACTGCAAGTCACAAATCAATAAAGTTTTGCCCATATACATATATTTGCGTGCATGCGTCACTCCCTGATCAATCAGACGAATGGCACCATCATTCATCTCTGTAAATTCTTTCTTTAGCTCAATGGTTATTTTATTTCAAAACCTTGCTCTCGCATTAATTTCTGCACATGTCATTCATTTTCACGCTTCCCTTAAATCCATAGATGGAGTTCAGTACAGCAATCTCTCTAACAGGTTGATTTTTGTTAAAAAAAAAATCATTAAAGATTCTTCACACTACACTACACCAATATGGCCCGCGAATAAAAATATTTGCCCACCCCTTGATTAAACACATTCTGATTTCTTTAATCCCTGTCTAATAAAAAAGTAATGATTTTATAGATTGGATGGATGGATAAAACCTTTATTAAACTCCTAAGAGAGAAATTTGGTGTCTGGCAGACCTTATGAGTCATAAAACCCATAGCAGTGCAACTGGCCCTTTACTGTAAATATGAACAAAAACAAACAAACAAACAAAAAACAACAAGCACAACTGAAACTCTCTCGTCTATAGCCGCACTTTCTGCCATCAAGGATCAAATCCTTAAAGTATACTAATGAACGGTTTTATGTTGTATTGCGTGTTGTGTTCTGTTCTGTTCTAGCACCAGGGTCCTGAAGAACTGTAGTCATCTTTCACAGTGTATTTCTGTGCTGTATGTAGTACCAGACACCCACATACCTGGGCTTGGGGGACACCATCGCTCGTTCTCCCGACGACCCCCTGCAAGCCTCCAGCCCCCATCATCTTCCTCCCCATTCAGCTCATCTCGAGTCACACGCCAGTTATCACTCTCAGATCGTATAAACTCGTGTTTTCGAGCATTCAGCGCATTAGCATCCTCGTAGTTTGCACGTACTAAAAAAAATCACAACACATATTTGAGTATTTTGGCATTTAGATGGTTTTCCACTTCAGTTGACTGAAGAAAGGACACACCAGGATTGAGCGGGAAGTGGGGTGGTGCTCCCTCTGTAAAAAAAAGAAGAAAGTTTTACAAATATATCTTGACATGACACACTACACCATATATGATGAATATATGAATGAATATATGAATAAATATATATATACACACACACATATATATATATATTCACATACAAATAAGAGAAAATTATTTGCAAATTTTAAATGTAAGATGATGACATCTTTAACAATTCTATAAAAAAAACCGGGATTGCACACTAACCGGGATCTTTTCGACCTGGTTTTTCAAACCTTCTGTCTCCCCTGTACAGAGAAAAAAACCATCCAATTTACAGTCCTGATTTACATACTGAAGGACCACACTGATAACAAAACAAGAGTCCATTCTAAACACCTCTCCTCCCAACTCTGGGAACGATGCATCTCTCTTCCTCCACGTCCAAATCCTCCTTCCACATCATCGAAACTTCTTTGGTAAAACCCCACATCTCCTCGTCCTCTTCCTGTCAAGAAACAATCAAAAGCAAACAGAGAGAGCTTTCAAACACCAACTTTGACTTGTGGTTAACATGGGAAGTAAAGCAAAAGCAAACCAATCTCTGCACTCTGTTCTAGTTTAGCAGTTTCCACTTCAACTGTTTCTCACACAACTTTGAGATAGCAACAGGCTCACCTCGTCCCCGTGAACAACTCCGACCTCTAGGTGCCCCTGCCACCGTGCCGCCGCCGCCGCCTCCTCGTCCTGTTAGACGGAGCACTGCGGCACTGTTTACAGACATGGAGAAATTTCTCTGTGGAGACACAGGACCAAAAAATCATGGTTCAACCACAAGCTGTGAGTTGCGTGACAGTTGCGAGACAACGAGTGGGAGCCGACACAAAACCATAGAAACTAGTTACTGATAAATGTCACTACACGAGACAGCTGTAAGTTTCGTGTAAAAGACCACATAAAACAATATGCAGGAAATTGGTTCAATTGGTTTTTTTTGGGAAACTGTGAAGCTCACCTGCTCCTCCTCGGTAAACGCCACTAACGCCAGCGGTGGCAGGGGCTCCTCTTGTAAAATCGTTAGAAATTCCTTATCATGGAGATCTACAGGAATCTACAATGTTGAGGAAAAACAAACAATTACAATGTTAAAACCGGTACTTTTACGTAAAAATAATGAGATAAGGAGAGTCCACAAATTTCCATGGAACTAGTTTACAAACAGTACCAGTTTTCGATAGTACAAACAGCATGGATTTGTGAGCATTTCGAACATTAGTGTGAATCGCTCGCACCTCAGAGAAAATGACAAAATGATACGTCTAACCTTGATTTGAAGTTCTTAATTTTAATGATATTAAAAACGTGTCTATTTAAATCGTTATCTTGAAAATTCACGTCGAGCAGGAAAGCACATTTATTTTATTTTAATATCTGCTATTAAAGCCAATAATGAGCTCAAACCTCAAGTATAAAACAATACAAACAAGATCGTGATAAAAGCCATTTTAATACAAAGTCCCAGCAAATACCCAGAATGAAATCCTCACCATGTTGTCTTTAACATAAAGTGCTAGCATCTCTTCTCTCCCGTATCGATAGTCTGCAAGTTTATACTTTGGCAAAGCGGGTGAGAGAGGAGGGGAGGCCACACTGCTGCTACCCACACCACCTGACAGGGCACGGAGCCTGGAACAGAAAACCATTCATACTTAAATTACATTCATCCATGCAATTTATCCTGCAATGAAACAAAGCCCAAGTTCTCGGACAAATCAAGAGGAAAAACTGTGAAACATGTTTAGTGGTAAATTCACACAACGCTTAAGTTTCATCTCATTTGAGATGAGCAAGATAGCTTATACTTTGCCCACAGGAAACATATTTGATAAGCATTATAAAAAAACTCACCATTCTGGTCCGAAGTTAAGTGTCTGGGTTTCGGCCATAATCCTTTAAAGTCTGACAAAAAAAATGACAATTTAGTGAATACAATTCACCACGAGGAGGCTTATAAAGTAAAAAAATTAAATTTTGTTTAATCTAGTTATCAAAACTTTTAATTTGTTCAAAATCCCCCCAGTTTGTAAAATATAATAAAAGGTAAATTGTGAAATACAATTGAAACAATGAAAAGTTTTTCAGCTTCTGAAAACCAGATTAAAAAGATTAACTAAATACAATAAGAATAAAATACAACCCAGGTTCGCATCTTTGCTAATAATTTCAAATTACCACATTACAACCAACATTACATTTAAGTAGACCTTAATTACATTATTTGTACAAAAAAAAAAACTTTATTGAAAGTAAGAAATTAGACACAGGAAGTAACCTGAATAAGCATTTGCCATTTTAATACAGTATATCTTTTTAAAGTAGTTCAGTTTATTCGAAAAATAAGCTAGAGAAAGAGAGACCGAAAGAGAAAGAGACAGAAAGAGAAAGAGACAGAGTGAAACACAGAGAGCAGCGCCAGTATGTTTCTGCTCTTCGTTTGTTAACGTTGTCGTACTTTCTCACAAGTCAAGCTGTCTTTCTCACGCAGGTCTGTGAATCTATGAAACACTGCAAAACCGTAACAAAAGGCTTTGAAAAAATTATCGCTTTTAATCTATTCTCAAAGTCGAGTTGGAAGTGGATATACAGCACACAAGCTATGATTTTTTACGCACGCTGATATTTTAGGGCTGATGTATAGTCAACGCTGGGTAAATGTTTGTGGACAAGTCACGTGAATTACTGCACACCCACTACTACTTTAACTACTTCAACTATAGACAATCATCAAACCGGAGCCTTTCAGCGACATTCAAAAAAACTTTGACCAGCAAAACATAGCGCCGACTGTTATTGAGACATCATGCATTAATGTTTTAATAATGATTTCTGTAACGTAAACGATTACAATAAATGTAACGTAAAATTGACATTGCAAAACTGTTGTAATGCACGCGCTGTAACACGTCAGTCCGGAATCACCACAGGTGCTGCACTAAAATTGTGGAGAATGCGCAAACTCAAAATGCAACAATTTAGAAAGGAAAACTTTGTCACGACTGACAACTACGCTGCAGACCTCAATCGCACACAAAGTCATAAACATCTGCGGGACTAACCCACAAGAAATCCAGAAGGTCTGGTACAGTACTTAGTCAAAATGTAGGGGCGCATTGCACTTTGAACCAGAATACGGAGTGTTTATTCCAGACATAGTTAGAAAAAGTTGCTGGGAAAAACTTTGTAGCTTCACACCTGTATTTCTACTGTGAAATTACCACATCAAACCAATGTAGACGCAGCTATGGGTAGCGCCTCGGGCAGCCTCTGTAAATCTCTTTAAGCAGCCTCAAATAAAAACCTCAACAAGGCCAAAGTTATTTGCACCTTGAGCAATGTTGAACTCTTCTAGTATCAGGTATCACTTACACGCAAAGTATCCCTTAGCTAATGCGTACAGATTTGATGATTCTGGATTCATTGTAAGATGACAAAAACACTAATCTATTTTAAAAATAATTTATCCCCACCTCTAGAATTTATTTATTCACATGTCTAATTAGCAACTGTCTAGTAATATCATTGAATTCAACAATGGATTTGGCATTAGAAAGAGTACTTTTTGAAAGAGTTGAAGAGACACCGCCACCTGTGTCACACACTAGTAGTAGTTAGTGGGAAAAGCTATTTAAAGATCTCTCCCAACTAGGACTGGAATTCTCTGACATCTGTACTAGCCAAGGCTTCCCTTCCACAGCATAATGAAGACGCTCTACACTAGATAAGTTAAATTACAACATGAAACACATTTTGAGCCACTTCTAGAGCTCTCTGAAAATCCTGGTCTGGAGGTCTCTGAAAGTCCCAGTCTGGACAGAAATTCATCAGATGTTTGCAACAGAAAACCAATGTGTGTAGCTAGAATGAAGCTCTAATGATGATGCATTTCATTCCATTTATATATTTGTTATGGGCTAACAAGCTTAAATCAGTCATTAGTTTGATTAAAGCGCAGATGTTTTTGCTATGCGTCAAAGGCGAAGACCTACTCTGATTGGTTGTTACGTCAGTCAGTCAGTCAATTAGACCAATACTAATCAATTCAGCTCTTCACCTTATATGCACATTGACTTCAGGTCTGTAATGGCTCTGTTGTGGTAGTATTGTGGTATAGCAAAGGAAAAACCCAGCGATCGTTGAAATGCTCACCTAATAACTTGTATGTGTCAGAAATATCTGATGTTAGAAATATCAAATTTTATCACAACATGACCTGTTATTACAAAAGACCTAACAGTGTTTCATTTGTACACTGCAGCACATGTAGCACACGTACTAGCTAATACTAGCAGGCCGGGGCTGTGGTAGAAACGCATATTGAGTGAAATTAACGTTTGCTTAACAAAAATACACAAAACGGCAGAACACTGAAAAAAAGTGTGTGCTGTCATCTTGGTCTTGAAGGACTACAAAAAAAAACTGAAATCGCATGGTGATGGTATTATTGCTACATATCAATTCCAAAAGAATAATCTAATGTTGTCAGGTGTTTATGGACACATTTTAATATTTACTATGGTTATAGACATGCAGGCAACATGCACAAATAAGTTTGTTATAAGTCAAATTAAAGATGGGAGTAAATCTCTTCAAAAAGCAATAAAATGAACTTCATTCAATGAACGCAACTTATCTTACTTTTATTACAAGAATTACATATTTGGTCTCACAGTCCATAATGATTCCTCACAATGTTCACAGTAGTATAGTAATTAAATATACAATAGCACAATTTTTTGTGAGTTCCAAATTTGAAAAGCAGTGTTTTTTCTCAGAGTGAAGCTTGCATGTTCACACACGTGATTGTCAGGAAACAATCCAAAACTACCGGTGTGCTTCTATGAACACCAGAGTGGAAAAAACACATCACACGGACTTGATCAGTGAAAACAATAGAACGCAGACAAGTTGCTTCGCAAGCGAGAAAAGCGCCCCAGTCAGTGAATTGAACACTTGATAATAAACCATTTCACTTTACCCCATAAATAAGTTCATAAGCAGCCTTAAAGTATCCGAAAATATTTTGAATTAATCTTGATGTTAGTATTTTGTAAGTGAATTTGTTACATAAAGATCATTTATGTTACTTGAAAAATTGATGGGTGGGTGGGTGTACGGATAAATGAAAAGATAGATAGACAGACAGATAGGATGAATACAATAGACAAACAGACAAAATAGAGAGAGAAATAAAAATGCAGATTTTAAATTACACAATGTTTGTCAATGGTTTGACAAATTGACAGAAAGACAGACACACAAAGAAATGGATGGGTGGACAGACAAACAGAAACACAGAATGGCTGATAGGTGAATCGAAAAACAGACGTGTGTAAACCGTAAAAACGTGAGAAAAAAGCCTCCATGTAAAAAAAACAAAAAGTACCGACCGCAGCCGGGATTTAAACCACGTGTTTGTTTGAAGCGCCGAGACGATACCATCCGAATTACACACGAACTCAGCAACAATTACCAAAAAAAGTACTTCTCCGTTTGCTGGATAACGTAACATACTGTATACGTAATCACTTCCGACTACAGTATATGATTCGCCATACATGAACAATGCCGTTACGCCGTTGCGTCAGTCGCAGGATCTCGGTCGTGATCCGAATCAGTGTTTCGTGGGAAGTTGAGAAAAGCTTTTTCGCAATCTCTTATTTCCATTTTAAAAGACCCTTTCAGAATTCCACCAAACTGTTATCAGATCACAGAAGCTCCACGTTGTCGGATGACAGTATACGTCAATTCTAAATGAGACTCGATCACTTATGGGATGCCCTCTCGTTTATTGGTTTTTCGATTGTGTCGATTATTTAAATTTGTGATTTAATTGTATTTGTAACAACTTTGTCTAACTTAACACAAAAGCAAAATAAGTAATACAACAAAGTAAACGCATGTACCGATCACAAAACTGCACTCACTATAGTTTGTTAAAAATTGAATGAGTTCATTTGAACAACAAAACGGCTGATTAAACAACATTTGGTGTCAGAAATGTGTCGATTGTTTGAAAACAGACACGCTGTTTAACGCAGGAGTTCTGACTTCTAACACACCCAAAACTCGTGTTTAAATCCACCACGTGCAAATCGGTGACGTGTAGCAAGTGTCACATAACTGAAGTTGCATCGACTTGAGTAAAAAAGCGTGTCGTGTTGTCGATCAAAGAAAATGTGCGAGAACTGGCAAGAGTTTAATCCGTGCGGCCTATATTTGCAGCCTCGGGTCGCACCGCGTTTTCCTACAACAATCTCGGGGCAGCCACGCCACTCTGAGCGGCGGATTTTTCTACCGGACCCGGGTGCTTTCAGGCCTACCACTCATGCGGGTTACTTTAGCGTCGGCGTGTTACGTTTGGGCGGGTGAAAATACTGATAGTCCGCGAGGGAAGAGGTTAGTGTTAATGTAGAGCAAAACCACGCACTCCAAGCCCGCTGTCTTACCTCAGCTTTTAATGACAGCGCTGAATTTGTGTGCGAATGGAGTCTCTCGTTTAGTATCCACAAACAAAGATGGCTGAAGAGTATGTCACGTGACTACACGTACATCTGAAAACTTCCCGGATGAGAACAGGCGTGCTGACAGTTGCACTTCTTCACCCCCCCCCACACACACACGCGCGCACACACACACAAACACACCTGGACTCACACCTAACTTTTATTTTTATACTTTTTATGTGTGAAATTTCATTATTCAAGGGCAAAATAAAGTTTGCACGGCTAAAGACACCAACATTTCACCAAAAGGATAAATATTTGAACTTTATTTATACAAAAAACTGTTTAATATTATATTAAAACAGATACAGAAAATATAGTGTCTGCAAAAAAATCATGGTGTTGCAATGAGATTAAATTCGAAAGCCCATTTATTTACTGTATCATAACAAATATATTCACTGTATTATATTTTTATGTAATTTTTATATTACTCCAACATTACGAAAAGCATTTTAGCTGCAGCCATTTTCAGCAGAATTCCAAGCTTCATAAATTTAAACATCAAAGTTAATTTTATTTACAGACTGTTTAGAGCAGGGGTGGCCAATAGTTTCATGCGGCTCTTCAGGAGCTTTCACATGACATGAGTCAAATATGCACACAATGTTAAATGTTGAAAAATAACTAATATTATCATGTTGGTGTGGTAATTTTCATTAAACCTGGCTGAGCAGAGGTCTGTGTGTGTGTGCAGGCAAACAAGATTAAGGAATTGGATGATGTTTATGTGTGCCCATGTGTATTATGTGGCTCTTTGCAGCTCTTTGTGGCTCTTTAGACTGACAAATTAAACATCGAATCAAGCTATATTTTCTTAAACATGGGAAATCATAACTAAATAAGCATTAGAGATCATAATCACAACTGTTTTACTGCAAAGCATATGTTAAAAAAAAAAAAAAAAAAAAAA
>CM051496.1:31719656-31730896 GCA_028031935.1 Paedocypris micromegethes
AAAAAAAAAAATGAAAAAAGGTTTAGTAAAAGGGTTAAGACAGGGTTCCAATCTAGCCACAGGGGTTGCAAGCCAGTTACTTCTGTGCCGGTCCCAAGCCCGGATAAATAGAGAGGGTTGCGTCAGGAAGGACATCCGGCGTAAAATTAGTCAAACTTGAACCATGCGAGTCGTTCAAAGAAACTTCATACCGGATCGGTCGAGGCCCGGGTTAACAACGACCGCCTCCGGTACTGTTGACTTACAGGGTGCCGGTGGAAATTGGGCTACTGTTGGTCAAAATAGGAGAGGAGGCAGAAGGGTGCGTGAACAGAGAGAGAAGAGGAAGGGCAGGAGCATAGACCTGAGAATAGGGACTCTTAACGTTGGCACAATGACAGGGAAAGGCAGAGAGCTGGCAGACATGATGGAGAGAAGGAAGGTAGATGTACTGTGTGTGCAAGAGACGAGGTGGAAGGGCAGCAAAGCACGTAGTATTGGAGGAGGATACAAACTGTACTACCATGGTGTAGATAGGAAGAGAAACGGGGTAGGAGTGATCCTGAAGAAGGAGCTGGGGAGCAATGTGCTAGAGGTGAAAAGAGTCTCAGACAGGGTGATGAGCTTAAAGCTGGAAGTTGATGGGGTGATGGTGAATGTAGTCAGTGGGTATGCTCCACAAGTGGGTGTGAATTAGAAGAGAAGGAGAGATTCTGGAGTGAATTTGATGAGGTCATAGAGAGTATTCCCAGAGGGGAGAGACTGGTTGTTGGAGCAGACTTCAATGGTCATGTTGGTGAGGGGAACAGAGGTGATGAGGATGTGATGGGCAGGTTTGGTGTGAAGGAAAGGAACCTAGAAGGACAGATGGTGGTAGACTTTGCTAAGAGGAGGGAAATGGCTGTAGTCAACACTTACTTCCAGAAAAGAGAGGAACACAGAGTGACATACAAGAGTGGAGGTAGGAGTACACAGGTGGACTACATCCTATGTAGACGAGGCCATTTGAGAGAGGTTAGTGACTGCAAAGTAGTGGTAGGAGAGAGTGTAGCCAGACAGCACCCATGGTGGTGTGTAAGATGATGCTGGTGGTCAGGAGGAAGAAGAATAGAGGAAAGACAGAACAGAAGACCAAGTGGTGGAAGTTGAAGGATGAAGGAGCTTGCGAGGAGTTCAGGCAGAGATTGAGACAGGCTCTGGGAGATCAGGAAGAGCTGCCTGATGACTGGAAAACTACAGCAGAGGTTATCAGGGAAACAGGTAGGAAGGTGCTGGGTGTTTCATCTGGTAGGAGGATGAAGATAAGGACACTTGGTGGTGGAATAAGGAAGTACAGGACAGCATCCAGAGGAAGAGGTTGGCAAAGAAGAAGTGGGATCTAGAAAGGACGGAGGAAAGTAGACAGGAGTACAAGGAAGTGCAGCGCAGAGTGAAGAGGGAGGTGGCAAAGGCCAAACAGAAAGCATATGATGAGCTGTATGACAGGTTAGACACAAAGGAAGGAGAGAAGGACTTGTACAGGCTAGCCAGACAGAGAGATAGGGATGGGAAGGATGTACAGGAGATAAGAGTTATAAAAGACAGAAATGGAAATGTACTAACAACCCAGGAGAGTGTGCAGAGAAGATGGAAGGAGTATTTTGAGGAGCTGATGAATGAGGAAAATGATAGGGAAAGTAGGGAGGAGGATGTGGATGTTGGAGAAGCAGGAAATAGCAGACATTAGAGGGATGAGGTGAGGAAGGCTCTGAAGAGGATGAAGAGCGGAAAGGCTGTCGGTCCTGATGATGTGCCTGTAGAAGTGTGGAAGTGTCTAGGAGAGTCAGCTGTAGAGTTCTTAACCAGTTTGTTTAACAGGATTCTAGAGAGCGAGAAGATGCCTGAGGAGTGGAGGAAAAGCATTCTGGTGCCGATTTTCAAGAACAAGGGCGATACGCAGAACTGCAGCAACTACAGGGGAATAAAGCTGATGAGCCACACAATGAAGCTGTGGGAAAGAGTAGTGGAAGCCAGGCTTAGGAAGAAGGTAGAGATTTGTGAGCAGCAGTATGGTTTTATGCCCCGTAAGAGCACCACTGATGCCATTTTTGCTTTGAGAATGTTGATGGAAAAGTACAGAGAGGGTCAGAAGGAGCTGCATTGTGTCTTTGTGGATTTAGAAAAGGCATACGACAGGGTGCCGAGGGAGGAGCTGTGGTACTGTATGAGGTTGTCGGGAGTGGCAGAGAAGTACGTCAGAGTAGTCCAGGACATGTACGAGAGGAGTAAGACGATGGTGAGATGTGCTGTAGGCCAGACAGAAGAGTTCAGGGTGGAGGTGGGACTACATCAAGGATCAGCTTTGAGTCCCTTTTTGTTTGCTATGCTTATGGACAGGTTGACAGATGAGGTCAGACAGAAATCTCCCTGGACAATGATGTTTGCAGATGACATAGTGATTTGCAGCGAGAGTAGAGAGCAGGTGGAGGAAGAGCTAGAGAGGTGGAGGTTTGCTCTGGAAAGAAGAGGCAATGAAAGTCAGTAGTAAGACAGAATACATGTGTATAAATGAGAGGGGGCAGGGTGGAGGAGTGAAGTTACAGGGAGTGGAGGTGAAGAAGGTGCAGGAGTTTAAGTACTTGGGATCAACAGTGCAGTGTGATGGGAGTGTGGAAAAGAGGTGAAGAGGCGAGTGCAGGCAGGATGGAGCGGGTGGAGGAAAGTGTCAGGAGTGTTGTGTGACAGAAGAGTGTCAGCTAGACTCAAAGGAAAGGTGTACAAGACAGTGGTGAGACCAGCTATGCTCTATGGCTTAGAGACAGTGGCAGTGAGAAAGAGACAGGAGGCAGAGATGGAGGCAGCAGAGATGAAGATGTTGAGGTTCTCCTTGGGAGTGACGAGGTTGGACAGAATAAGGAACGAGCATATCAGAGGAACAGCTCACGTTACCTGTGTTAGCAACAAAGTCAGAGAGGCCAGACTGAGATGGTTCGGACATGTGCAGAGGAGGGATAGTGAATATATTGGTAGAAGGATGTTGGAGATGGAGCTGCCAGGGAAGAGGGCAAGAGGAAGACCAAGAAGAAGATATATGGATGTTGTAAGAGAGGACATGAGGTTGGCTGGGGTCAGAGTAGAAGATACTCAAGATAGAATGAGGTGGAAAGGGATGACTCGCTGTGGCGACCCCTGATAAGGGAAAAGCCGAAAGAGAAGTAGTAGTAGTAGTAGTTAAGACAGGGTTCCCCAACATTTTTGAAAATGTGTGCTACTTCCAGGGTGCTGATAAAGACAAAGGGCTACCAGTTTGATACATACTTCTGAAATAGCCAATTTGCTCAATTTAGCTTAAATTACATGTTACAATCAATAATTACTGGTATTTAGCTGTGAAGACACTGATCATGCTAATGATTTCTCATAAAACCATCAACAATGTATGAAGATAAAATAAATTGAAATAAATGAATATCAATAAGCAACACTTTATTTCTATAGTTTCAAGTTCCAGTGTTTTTCAAATTGAACATTTTTGAAATCACTTTTACAACAGACTTAGGAAACCACAATCTACCGCAGCTATTTTAAAACATTTTTAACAAACATCCTGCACAAGCCAAAAAAAAAAAACACCCTGAATAAAAGGCACTTAACAGTTTTCAAGTGAAATGTAACATTTTACAAACACATTTAACAAATCATGAATGGCATACTTTGAACTGGACACCAAATCTGTGCTTGCAGATTGTGAAAACTCAACACGTGGATCACAGATCAGAAGAAAGTTTACAAGGCTGCAGCCTGCAGGATTTATGTGTTGAATTAACGTGACTGCGGTGGAAGTGTTGATGTGTTGTACTCTAATATTAAGTTGCAGTTCGTGATTGTCACCACGTGATGTCACTGTTTTACACTTCATGAAAAAGAAAACTGGTAGAGAAGAAGCGAGTGTTCTTAGGCTGTGGAATGTTGAGCATGTGAAATGTTGATGAGAATTCTGAGTTGATGAGAATATGCTGATCGTGTGATCGATCCGCTCCATATCAAACATATTATCATGTTCAGTTCTCGTGTAAGTGTGATTTAAACGAGAATAGCCAAAAAAAATAAAAAATAGATGCTGCTCACTGTATAAGTGCGTTATTTGAGCTTTTATAACAGGCCCAGGTGATTTATAGTTTTTTTGGGACACTTGAACCGTTTTATTCAGGCTTAAAAAAAACCTTTCTAATGTTTGGGGTCTTTTGGAGAAATTCCCTAACAATAGTGATTTTGATATTGGATATACTGTTTATCTTGCGAAACTTATGTAAAAAGTAGAGTATTTCATAAGAGGTGGCATGCTTATGGTTGGTTTTATACCCACCAGTCCCCAAAATTGCTCACACGACTGAAACCAAGACACTTGCAGACTAGCACGCGACCGTGTCATTCTGAGAAGACTTTTTTCCTGAATGTGGGTCACGTTCTGTTACAAAGACTGTCATAACGAAACAGAAAATCGTCCAATTCCTCCAAGGTGCAAAGTTTCATCTTTAGGTTTGATGATCGATCATACACAATTTTTAAAACATAAATATATGATAACTAATATATGATAACTAGTGTCACATTTATGAAAAAATTCTGGTTTAGTATCTGGTATCAATATTGAAAAAAATGTTGAATCAAATGTAATAAAAAAAACTGCATCTTGTGCGAGGTGTGAGTTTGTGATTTTCTTGAAGGCCAAAGTGATTTGATTGTTTACGCTTTGTTTTTTTTTTCACACATATGCGTGTGTACGCCTTGAATTTATTGTATTTAAATAACACATACACTGAAACAGAATGCAGTGTACTCTAACCCTGGACACAATGGCATCAACAAATCAAATACGGTAGTACTCAGAGTAAAGTGTTAGTACTCCGAGAAGCAGCCCACTTGCAGGCTTCACAGGAAGGAAAAAACCCATAGGAAACGAATTCGTTGGCAAGGATGTGGTCAGAGCTTGAAGAACTCAAACAGATTATTGCCCGTGCAAAATGATCTTCCACCATCCGGATGAGACTCTTGTTTGGCCACTGAGAAGTTGCTCGAAGTTGGACTAAATCCTCTCTCAAACTAAAAAAACATATATATATATATATATATATATATATATATATATATATATATATATATATATATATATATATATATATATATATATATATATGTTTATTTTACATTTGCAAGAAGCACATTCCCTGTGTTTCCATTAGTGTTTTCATTTAGTTGCACAAAAAAAGAGTGAAAATATTCATTGAAATAAAACCGACAAATGTTTTGGCCTGGCTTGAAACGTACATGAATTCACTTGTTATTGATTGTCCTAGTGTTGTGAATCGGTGAAAGCAGAGGGTGTCGTGAGATGAAGTCCGTGTCTGAAAAGAGGAAAGATTGTGGTTTGGTGGAACGCGTCATATGAAAATGAGATGTAGACTGCTGTGACTGTCAGTCGAGCATTGCTCCAGAGATCATCACATGTTAGAAGAAGTGACTATTCCACATGATGCAGGCAGGTTTAACTGATTGCTTGTGGTTTTACTGGTCCTAAATTTTATCTTTTTTGCAGCTTTGTAGCAGTTTGTGTGTCTGACACTGTGGTGGACGTGATATTTGTTGAAGTCACTGTAATACACGTGTCATTTCTTTTGCAGGATTCTTGCAAAGATATTTAACGGTCAAACCCTCGTTGCAAGGTTTTTTTTCTTCTTTTTTTTTTCTGATCATTTTCTTCATATGCACCGGAAAACTACCCTCAGTCTCAGTGAAGACGTGCGACAGTGAAGTTGTCCACTAACGGTAAGAAGTTTCCTAGATTTGATCTAATAAAATATTTGTTGGACTTTTAAAATAAAATGTGAAATTTAGACAATGATAATTGGGTTTTGCTACATTAAATTACTTTATGTTTTTTACGCAACAGAAACAGATACTCTGACTCAATACTTTTCAAAATCTAGAATTTCCCATTCATTTCCATTCAGTTCAATTGTGACTAAATTCTGAATTGAAAAGACGTTTACATTGCGAACTATGAACACCATTTCAACAAACCTTTTTTTTACTCTTTAAACAACTCCATTCGCTGCCAAATGAAAACCACATTGTTTTACGGTTTTTGCACTGTTCCTCTTTCTAAAATGTGAGATTCATATTTTTCTTTTTTATGTAATTACAAAAAAAAATCCCTCAAAAATTATGTTGAATATTTTAACATGCAATTTTTTTAATTGCATAGGACCTATTGAATGAAAAAATATGCTTTATTAAAAGTGTAGTATAAACTGTATGTATATAATCCCGAGCCCGAGTTTGTGTGTATTCACTTCACTGTGTGTGTGTGTGTGTGTGTGTGTGTGGTGTGTGTGTGTGTGTGTGTGTGTGTGGGTGTGTGTGTGTGTGTGTGTGTACAAGCAATTAGATTAAAAGTGGGGCCTCCAAATTCTAGGTTTTTATACTATATTGGGTCCTTTCATTGACTGGTCCTTACAAAAAATAGTACCATTTTATTTCAGGCAGAAATGATCCAGATGCATATGTGTTATGCTGCATAATAACCCCTCCACCCTTTTTCTGCTAGATTCACAATGACCAACAACTCGTGTTCAACCACTGAGGTGGACGAGAAGATGAAGATGGTGAATATAAGCATCTTCATACCCATTTTGATTATTGGGATCTTCTTAAACACTGGAGCCTTGTATCAGTTCTGCAAAATCTGCAAAATTAAAAAATTCACCGCGCCTTTAATCTACACCCTCAACCTGACCTTGTTCGACATTCTGCTTCTGATACAACTGACCTGCAGATTGATTTATGCAGATAAAAAGTTGGCTCCTGAGCAAAAGACACTCTGCTCGTTTATGGAGAGTGTTTACTTCATCTCCACGTATGGAAGCATCTACACCATTGTCGCCATTGCCGTAAATCGTTACATTGGCATTAATCATCCTTTTAGTGGCAAGTTCCGATCCAAAAAAGTTGCTTGGATATATTGTTTTATCATTTGGGTGGGTGTAGGGAGTGCAACCACCCGAGTCTACAAGTTCCATGATGACGAAAGCGGAAATTTTACATGTTTTCACAAATTCTCGAATGCTGGCTGGGGAACCGGGCTTATTTTATGCTTGGAGTTCTTCGGCTTTTTTCTACCTGCTGCAGTGATCATAGTTTGTTCCTGTCGGAGCATCCACACTCTCAAAGCCTCCATCACCGTCAACCAAACAGGCGTTGCAATCATCTACAGCAGCATGGTGGCATTCCTGGTTCCCTTCACTCCCTATCACTTGGCCATCTTCCTGCAGTATCTGGTCAACAATGGCTTTATTGTGGACTGTGGGCACAAACAGGGGATCTCTTACTTCATTCAAGTCTTGATATCTCTCACACACTTCAACAGCTGCTTGGACGCTGCTTGTTACTATTACATGATCAAAGAGGTCAGGCCCACCTTTATGATGGAGATTAAAAGAAGATTGTCATCCAACAGAGTTAGAACCATCAGCACCTCGGAGGTTTAAGAGAAAACGGAGTGTTTCAGAATAAAAAAAAAAACATGTGTGCTTTATTATTTTATCATAAATAACTTGAACCGCTTGCTCCCACCACCATTTTCAAATGCTGGAGGATTGTTAAAAGCATTTCACTGCATGTTGTACCATGTATGCATACGTATGAGAAAAATACAAATTTGAATTTGAAAAAAAAATTAATCTATCTAAAACTGAGGGAGAAATAAAAAGAATAAATAAATAAATAATAATAATAATAATAATGATAATAATAATAATAATTAATAAATAAAATAAAATAAGATAAAAAACCACTAACATACAGGGCTATTCAACTTCATACAAACCAAATACATACAAACCAAAACGATTCAATAAGGACACCATTTCTCTTGGGCCACTGACCCGTTTCAGTGAACTACACCAGTTGGACACCTCCACCTTTAGATGTTTGAGGCAGGGCTTCACCTTTAGAAATCTGCATTTGTGCATTACAAATTTCCCCAAAAATAAAGATTATTGATTGGATAATTGGTGTTTTTTTCTTTAACAAACATCCCGAATTTTACGGATTTTAATTCTCCACGTACAATAATGTTTGGTCCATGTTTCTTTTTTCTTCTTGACTAAAATGGCTGCTGCACAGGAAGTTGTCACTGAAGCAGAATGACTGCTAGCTGTACTTGTGCAAGCCTGCTGGCCAGATGTGGTACTTCTATAAACAATTCTGCTATCAAGGATAAAGGGAGATTAAATTGTGTTATTCTCTAAACCATATACATTAACGGCGCATAAAATACATTTACAGAAGACATGTTAAGCAATTGTAGAAAAACTGAAAATATGGTGCATAAACAGCAGCACCTAATGGCTGCCCACTGCTCCGGGTTTTAACAATTAATGCTTTTATTTTACATGTTTATCTTTTTCTTTTGTAGTGACACCCAGAGAAAGTGAGCATCAAAAACAGAAATAGATAGACAGCCAAACAGATCGAACAAACATAGAAACAAACCAACAAACACGCACACGCATTCAACCAGGATTAACATGTTGGAATATGTTTTATTTTAAATATAAACTAAAAATATGTATTGATAAAAGAATTCATGTAATAAAATTCAGCTAGTTGTTGGGTTCAATCATAACTCTCACGCTCTTTGACACTACTTATTTGGGACATTGTTCACATGATCTACTGTAGACACTAGAAAGTCTGTTTTCGGTTTCGTTTTAGGTTGAACTGCAAACTGTGAAGTAAGGCCGTTCGGAGATGCAGGAGACTTCTGTTCCGACTGCTAGTTTCATTGACGCAAACAATAAACTACAAATAATAATAATAATAATAATAATAATAGCAAATAATGATAAAAAATGGCTCAACAATGAAAGAATGGTTTGTGGTCTGAGAAGTGAAACGTGTCACTGCACTCGCTGAACAAATAGGAAAAGGCTGAACGTGTCACTAACACAAATGCGTCACACGCAATATTATCTGACATTGATTAACTGAGGCCATTGATATGATAAACGGCTGTGAATGTAACAGAACCAGAATGGAGAACAAACGCAGGTTTTTAATAACAAAAAAGTTCACACATAAAACCGAATCAGAGAACATACAGCCAAAAGCAGCTAGCTCTAAAATCCAAATGTTAATCTGAATATCACAGGAATCACCGTTTCTCTTTCTCTCAAATAAATGCCTGGGTTAGTTTTAAAATAAATACAGTACTGTATTCAAAATGGCAGATGCTTATCCAGAGTATTCATGCATCTAATTTCTTACTTTAAATGAAGTTCTTCCACTAGAGGGGGCCAGAATGGCGTGGACCGCCTGGGAGGTTAATAGAAGCTGTACAAAATAATAATAATATTAATAATAATAATAATAATAATAATAAAACACACAGTATATATATATATATATATATATATTTATATATGTATATACCGGTTTCTTTTTTACAAAATATTTATTTTAATATTATCTCATGAGCCATTCATGCTGAAGCACACCAAAATGTAATTTTGATAATGTGAAACACATTTCTCAAGTTTGAATGGGTCAATAAAAAATCAAGTTTAGTACGAAACCTTAAAAACTGACAATTACATTCGCGCTACGAGAGCTATCTGAAATCGCGACAAGTGCTAAACGTGTCGTCGTTGCAAACCTCATAACTTTTAAAATGAATAGTATATGTTTTGACACGCATATTATAAACTTAAATACTGTATTAGTAATTGTATTATTACATTCTCTTTAAGATCAGAATTTTTGAATGGGCTCTAAACGTTGACCACAAGGTGGAACCACTAACCTAACAATGACAACAAACAGCAACAGGAAAACACAACAAAGCTTAAGAACACAAAGAAAACATTCGGAAATATAAGCAAATCGTTTAACTAATTTACCACTGACTGTTTTGCTTCTGAAATTGCTTTTGACTGAAATTGAAAAGCAACTTAGAAAATGGAAGTATGCATTTATTTATTTTTGTTCTCTCGCTCATTATTTTTTCAGTGATCAGTAAAATTTCACATAATTGTTTTATTTTTGTCATTAAAACACAATTATGAAATGAGCATATTACTAGTAGCGGTTCGGACCCCCTCTTACCTTCAGAACAGCATCAATCCTTCACTGCATACTGGAACTTTAACAATGTAACACTCCTTCGAGATTGTAGCCCAAACTGACATGAGGCCGTCACAGAGTTGCTGCAGACCTGTCCATCACATCCCAAAGATGCTTTATTAGATCAACATCTAGTGACTGTGTGGAGGTCTTTTGAGTACTGTTAATGTGACTAAAAGTGTGCGTGTAGATAACACAGCGTGTTAGTCTGCTTGAAGATAGATAGATGGATGAATCGATAGATAGATAGAATTGGATTATACATATTTAGTTATGTGTCTGTATATAATTATATATGCGTATGAGTGAGGTATTCAAATTTTATAAATGAAGAAATACTGAGGACTGTTGCATCTTAAGATCTTTGTGTTTTGTGTGGTTGGTTCGATTCGAGACTCAAAATCAGTATAACCGTATTGAAAGGCAGCCTAGTGTAGTTTCCCGGAACCAAAACACACCTGCACCTGAGTGTCAAAATATTAAATTATGGCATTTTATGTTTTTGTAATGCTTTGATTTTTTTCAAAAGGAAAATGGCAGGGTTTTTCCTCACATCCTGCCAGTGAGGTAACCTGGCCACCATCGCATCTATTGCTTGCTCACTGGTCATTGTCATAATCTTAAACACACACGAACAATGCACAAAATGCATCAATTTCAGTTTCATTTTTACATTTTCCCACAACGGTTTTGTGTGCTGCAACTGTGAGAAGCGCTTTACAAATGAACTTAACCAGTGTCTAAAAACAGTAGCTTCAGTGAAATGGAAAACAGTTTTTACACACTGTTGGTTTCACTGCGAAGGAACATAAAGTACCAGACCTCAAACACACCCACACACACGCACACACACACACATGCACTCCCTATAACACGGGCAATTGAATGTATTTGTTTTATATACATCCTTAGTTTTATTTTTTTTTTAAACTTTCTAGTCGTGTGAAGTTAGGGTGACCATATTTTGATTTCCAAAAAAGAGGACAATTGGCGCGGCCTCGGGACACAAATTCAGACAGGCTTCTCTGAGGTTGATGAACACGCTTTCTTATGGTTCAATGGGGTTACCCCTGTAATTAACTTCTAATAATAAAAAATCT
>CM051496.1:31730916-31744170 GCA_028031935.1 Paedocypris micromegethes
AAAAAAAAAAAAAAACTATATATACCAATTTTTTTTTTTTCAAAAGTCTGAAGTATTATTTTTTAATCTTTAATATAATATCTTTATATATACATATAAGTGAAGTTTAATATGCTTTAATTTTGCAAAATTAACTTCGGCAATACAATAAAAATACATATGTAAAAACATGTACAAAACATTTGACAAAAAAACAACTCTTCTGTTAGAAAATTAAGCTTCAACAATATCTCTTGATGAGAAGAATAATAATAGAAGAGTTTTACAAAGATGAGATGAGATGTTTATAATGTGAACTTTAGACTAGAGTCTCCAGCACCCGAAACGAGACTTTACACTTGTACCGACCTGCACGTGAGTTTATGTGTGTGCGCAGCCGCAGACCCGCGCAGACCCGTCCACAAGGCAGCATCTGGGTAATTTCATTGCGTAAAAAAGTAGTGCCTGTGTTCTGAGCGCAAAGCGCCGGTCAATTTACATATACGCGGAATGATTCTGAACGCGCGTTATGAAAAAGAGTAAAACCCGGACATTTTCGTGAATTTCAAAAATCCGTCCGGACGTTCCGGACAAGATGTAAAAAGAGGACAAGTCCGGAGAAAAGAGGACGTTTGGTCACCCTATGTGAAGTTAAACTCAACACTCTAACTATTTTCAAAAGTCTTGACCTGCACCAGAACACGTGTGGCGAAACACGTGAACGTAAGCACGTTTGTACCTCCCACAGCTTCCTGCAGCCACGAGGCTTTGCAAAGTTTTGCATTTCTCCCCTTCACTTCTCTTAAACCGCTGGGCCAGTCAGAATCATGTCTCCCAACAGCTCGGCCTGCGCTCTGACGGCCGTGCGATACCCGCTCTTCACCTCCACCTACAGCCTGGTTCTGCTGATCGGTCTTCCTCTGAACTCAGTGTCTCTCTGGATATTGATCTGCCGCAACGGCCTGAGGAAGTCGGTCCCAGTGGTCTACATGGCCAACCTGGCCCTGTCGGACCTTCTCTTCATCCTCTCCCTGCCCTTTCGTATCCTGTACTTTGCCACAGGCCGATGGACTCTGGGGAACCGGCTGTGCCAGATCCCGGGGACTCTATTTGCCGTCAACATCTACTCTAGCTCCCTCTTCATCACCCTCATCAGCGTGGACCGGATGCTGGCCGTGGTCTACCCCCTGAGATCCCGCCAGCTGCGGACGGTGCCGGTGGCGTGGCTGCTGTGTGCTGCGGTGTGGGTGATCATCGCGGCTCTGTCGGTGCCCGTCGCCATCAATCACCCCCAGAACTACGACCCGAAGTGCAACGTGACGCGCTGCTTCGAGAACTACTCCACCGACGAGTGGACCATGGGCTTCTCCATCCTCTGCTGCGTCACCTTCTTCGCCATCGTGCTGCCCTTCGCCGTCATCCTGGCCTGCACGGTGGCGGTGGTGCGTCAGCTGAAGAGCATGGCGGCCTCCTCGTGTGGAGGAGACCTGAGCAAGAGCAAGATCGTCATGCTCTTCATGTCCAACCTGCTGATCTACGCACTCTGCTTCATCCCCTTCCACTTGGCCTTCGTGCTGTTCGGCCTGAGCAAGCTGCAGCTCATCGACTCACGGGGGGACTTTTATTTCCACCTGCAAACTGTCACTCTGTGCATGGCCAGCACCAACAGCTGCCTGGACCCTTTGATCTACTACTTCAGCTCCAAGAAGATCCAAGGCAGGACTAGAATCGACTCATCGTCCAGGGCGGTTGGCGTGGGCCTGGTCCAGAGCTCCAGCTGGACCGGACAGTGAAGCTAAAGCTGCAGAGCTCTCGATATGAACATCAGGTCAAGATCTGAGGTGCTGAGGCTTTTAGAAGTGCTCTCCGTCACCAAGGTGAGGCTTGGCAGCACAGAAGGGGAGTTTGAGGTGCACAAATCTCAAGTGTTTGCGTAAAAACTTTGCGTCCATGCTTTTCGAACCACGAGGCTCTTGTAATATCCTTGGAAATGTTTGAAAATTGACTGTGTGAGACTGGGTTAGAACGCGGATGGTTATTCATGCGGCATTATTTTAACGTTCTCATCCGCGTTGAAAAACAACGTTGGTTTTGTTCGGTTTGCCCTCAACTTCCACCTCTTGAACAGAGGCATTCGGAGGTTTCGCAGTTGAAAATGGAGAACGATATTGTACAATGTAACGGTTCCGCAAATTCCTCCAGCACTTGCGAAGTGTCAAAACATTCACTAAAAAAAAAAACACAACTGCATTATCAAGGCTTTTTAGAGGAAGTGAACGCCCTGTGCTGGAGCTCACACACTTCTCGCAGAAGGAAACACGTGGGTGAAATGATGGTTTCACGCATAGAAACTGTAAAGCTTCCGACGGTTTATTGAAGGAAAGCACAGACAAATATATTTACAAGATAAGAGCAGCAGAATCCAGTGCATTAAACATCAGTTCCACCAAAACTCGTCTTGCTACAGTTATTTTGGAGAGAGGTTACATTTAAATGGTACATTTGAAAAAAACAAAACAAAACAATACTTTAAAGGCAATACTGTACGTAAAAAGGAAGGAGGAACAAGTAACAAATGGCTCATTCTCGTCAACATGAACGAGTTGCTTTCACAGAGAATTCAACCGTTTCATTACCGATTTTCACATTCTCTTCAAACCTTATTCTCAAGCGCTCTACACAAACACATAGGAAGTCCAGAACTTCTATTGCTTTGATCACCTTCTGAATTAAATCTTCAAACCCCGGGTCAAACCGTATTGTGCATTTCATAAATTATGAGGTATACGTTCGTTTTCTGTTCTGGATTCCTGAAGACAAGTGAAGGTACAAATGTAAACCGCCAGCAGTCTCCACAAACTGAGGCTTAGTGGAAAAAAAACAATACAAAGAAAGCTTCCGTCCATATTAACACTAAAAACACAATCAATCTCACTGGTAATTTGGAGAATATTTCCCCATCTGTCAGTAAAAAAGAAAAAAGAAAGTGCCAGAAAAATGAATCTCACACGCTCACAAATCGACATGAAGAATATTTACAGCTCAGATCTGAACACTATGTACAGGTTTATCGGGCAGATAAAGTGCTGGAGAGGTGGACGGACGGGAAGGATCGGGTCACTTTTGGGTTTTGCTCAGATTTTGACCAGAGGAGAGGAAAACTAACGTGAGAGCCGATCGCAGATCATGGTTTCCACCACGAACGTGTTCTCAAAGTGACGGATGCTGTGACACTTCCTAGTCTCTCTCTTGCTCAAGCCTAGAGACAAAAAAGAAACAGATTATTCGTTAGACGGATTGTTGCGTTCCTTTTCAGTGTTATCCATGCACAAGCTATTTTATGGAGAAGAGAAAAAAAAAAACACTAAATAAATCAATTATATACATATATGCATATATATATATATAGTTTGTTGCATTTTGATAGTATATAAAATAAATAACAACACAGATTGCAGAAAAAATATGCAAAACAAGTGATTATATAATAACTATGTGATTATATTATGTGATTATATAAAAACTTTTGATCATTGCTTATTATATAAAAAATATGAATCCAATAATTATTGCATGGAAATGCATCAAATAATGTATATTATACACACACACACACACACACACACACACACAGACATGTATTTTATGTATCCTAAAACAAACATTTGAAAGAAGAAAAGAGGAAGAAAACAAAGAATTTGAATTTTGAAAATTTGAAAGAAGAAAATGAAAAAAAGTTGTGTGGTGTGGGGAAAAAAAATTTCCAATTGTTAATACAATCAGAAAAATGATGCGATTTCTCAGTCCAAAATATGTGTGTGAGATGGATGGGAGGAAGTGGACAGAGAGCCAAACTAAGCATCCTACTCTGAATCACAGCCCACACCTCATCCCCTGCATCACAATGCTACGAGAGAGAGAAAGAGAAAGTGCGAGAGAGAAAGAGAGAGCGAAAGGGAGAGCTCGAGAATCCCCCTCTCATCCCTCACCAGGGCCACACGTCTCCTCTGTGTGGTTTCCTGACTGGAGCTGCTTTACACTGAGTCACGCTGCGACACCCACAGCCATTAATCACCAGCAAATCAGTGTCAGCGCGCCACACTAGACACGCCGCATCCTGTACATTTCAGTGCGGTGGTCGGAAAACGGAAAGAAGAGGCTGTTGGCAGCGAGTGTTAACTAGTGATAAGACAGCGAGCTGTGCAGGATGAAGCTAGCCTAGAAAAACAGCGATGCACTAACGTCTCTGGCTGCTGCGGCGTCTCAGTCTGTAGGTTTCTTTCCCGTAACAGAGCCGATGGATGAAGGGTCCCAGCTGACGCATGTTCCGGACGCGGCCCGCCACCACCATCTCCTCCTGGATGATGTAGGTCTGGGGTAAATACAATCCTCGCTGAGAAAAAGAAAGAGAAACACATGGTGAAGCCAAGAAATGGACTTCCTATCATCACCAAAGCAGAAAGACCATAGATCAAAAAACAGATAACGGTATTTATTCATTTATAAAGATGAAACTAAAGACCACAATATTTAAGGCAAAAATGTAATATCTATAAATTTATGTGTGTGCATACTGTACATACAGTTTATACAATTGTTAATCATTTAGCATATAAAAAAAACATGTAATAAAATATAATTTATGTATATGTGTAAATGTATATATGAATATTTGTGTATTTGTATATGTGCGTGTATGTGTATATATCTTTATAATAGTATATTTCTATAAATGCAGAGTACATGTGCATCTTTTCTATTGATGTATTCCAATAAGCTGACTGGATGTGGTTTGTCACTCTTTTTTTTTAATGTGTGAAGATCTGCAGGAACATCATCTCCTCCTCAGACTGGTGTGACTCACATCTGTCCAGAGCTTCTGTTCAAGTGTGACGTGCGAGGTTTGTTACCTTGACATTGACCAGCAGCTCCCACAGGTTTCTGGGCGGCATGACGATGGTGGTGTTCAGCTCAATGACGTAGCACTTATCCAGAGCAATGTCGTAGTAAGCAGTGAGTCCCTGTTAGACGAGAAACCAACAAGCCGTTATTACAACCATTAGTTTCTTTTCAAATTAGTATAACTCTGGAATAAAGACGGCTCTGAGTGCTAATAATACATAATAACAAAGAAAAAAGTGAAGTAAAAATTTTTAAATTTTTATTAAAATATTAAATAAAAAACACACACAATAACTCATTAATATGCCACTACATTTTTCATGTTAAATTACAATAAATAACTTCAAACTATTACCTTGGCTGTGATTTACTTTAATGGTTTTGGACTAAGGGTTTACGTAAATTATGACTACTAATCCTTCAAAGGCACAAAATGTCTCATCTTTTCATTTGACAGACATTTGTCTGCGGAGCTTGTCAAAGCGACATTCACAGAAACATTTGCGCGTCCGTTTGTGCCTGGCAGATTACGCTGCATACTGAACAATAATATTAGAGAACAAAAGATTCCTTCTCATACACTTCACAGTCCATCTGGGGCAGCCGCCATTTTGTGCAGCCAAGAGAACTAGAACATTCTGTACCAGCAGAAGTTCTCAGGCGGCCATCAGGGAAAGATTCTCACCCGATGAAAGTCGTGGATGATGTCCGCTGGGTCGCTGCTTCCAAAGTCGGGCACGGGAATGCTGATCTGCTCATAGTTGTCTTCCAAGAAGATGCCCACGTTCTCCTCAATTTCCTGCCGCCCGAGCAATGGAGCAAATATGGGGTCTTCATACATCACACGGCAGTGAAACAAACTATCTTCGGGCATCTGGAAGGATCAAGAAGACATTGGAATTGCTACAAACTTTGACAATTTCAAAGTAACTTACACAAGGTAAATCATCTACTGTATCCTTTTATAAACAAATTGCTACACTTGCTCCGCTATTGGCAAGTCGCTTTGGATAAAAGCGTCTGCCAAATAAAGTAAAGTAAAGTAGAATAGAATAGCCTTTCACTGTGCACATATACAATGTAGGTCATATACACGTACAATTAAATTATAGCAACTTTCTATCCAGTGCAACACGCATTGATAAATTTAGTTCAAAAATATTACAATAATACAATACAATACAGACACGGAATTTTACAGCAGTGGAGTGGATAGAAATTGCACAGTTGTTTAACAGGGTATTGCACATCAAGAGATATTGCTAATATGTACACTGGGAAAGTAAAGTAAGGCTCACCTGCGGGTTGACGTAGTAACGGTAGAGACACACAGATGCCATGATGAGGCCTGAAATGAAGATCACCAAGCCAAGAACCAGGCACCAGATGCTACCTAAAGGCGACTTCTTGGATGTTATGGGGACCACCAGCACGTCCTGTTAAGACATACAAAAGAGTTTTGTTAATCTGGACCAACTACTGACTGCACTGTCCACAGCACACCAGATCCATGACCCAAACATTCTGCGAGGCATTGATTCAACTGGGCCAAGAACCAAGTGATGGCAGCATCTCAAGACGTCAGGTGGCGTGAGCAATCCATCTGCCCACAGTCTCTCAGACGCTGAAGACACCAGCTCGGATCAACCCACGCAGGCTCTGGAAGATTGTGAATCAGATACTAGAGCTACTATCTTGTGCCATGCTGAGGGATATTTATAGACGCCCACTGTACTTCCACACTCCTTATTTGTACCGGAGTTCCTTTCTACGCAAGAAAGCATCAGCGGGTGGGAGACTTCGTGTGGGCAGGAGGCTGAAATTATCGCCACTCGTATGGGATTCGACAAATCCACATCATCTTCACTCGAGCAGAAGGGAAATTAGTGGAAGCACATGAGAGGGAAATTGGAAAGTTTGATGTTTTTTATTATGTGGAGTTTAATTTGATGGCTAGTTCAAAAGGATGTGTGATGTGTTTTTTTTTTCTTAGAATTATAAAGGACAATTATTCATAATTTATTTACAAAAAATATTAATAATTAGATGCAATCATTTAAACAAAGTAGATTTCAATAAATTCAATTTGTTTGATTTCAAACTAAATATTGATTTCCATATTTCATAATACACTCAGTCAACTCATGCAATTTTAATGTATATCCTCATAATAATTGTACAATGCTTTTACAATTACGTATTATCAATTGTATTCTTGCATTTATTAATAATAAAATGAATACAGTAAATAACTGTTATTACAATTTGTATTATTTTTTTAATTATTGAACTGAATGTCCCAAAAAAATGGTTTTTGAGGATTTATTCAAGTAAATATTATGAGCTATTGTGCATTTCAGTTAACATATGATAATCATAAAGCATTATATGATAACATATTATTATATTATATTTAGAATTTATAGTATTTAAAAAAAATAAATATTAACAAATATTCATTGTTTCTCCAGCTCAAAGCTTCATAATGTTTCATAATGTTTAAAACGGGACACTGTTAAACGCAAGTTTAATAGGCTTTTAAAATAACATTTTGGCACTTAGGTACATGTTATTGCAACAACTAAAAAGCATCGAGTGAGCATGTCAAAATGCAAATATAATCTGAATTCAAGATTATTGTTCGTTTTAATCTGAGGTGTCACTCAAGGCCAAAACTTATTGCACAATAGCCATTAATTCTAGTATTAAAGACACTGATGCATTTCCAGGGAAGAAAAAAAAAAAGTTAAACTGCATGCAGGCAGAGTCATATTAGTCTAAGCCGGTTATGACATAAATGCCTATCTTTACTGTTTTCTTCGGGCTGCAAAGACAAATATCCTATCAAAGCTGGTGGGTTGAGCTGTTCAGGGATTGAGTGAGAACAGAGTGTTCCAGCCACACTCAAGTTGTCTGCAGCATCACAACTCCAGTAATTCGTCTTGAATGGATTTGTTCCGTAATGACTGTCAAATAATGCAGAATACAAACACCAGTGGAAGCAAACACAGCTCAATCTGACTCGTCCGGCGCTAATCTGCTCTGGATGAGGGATGATGTAATGACTCCATCCACTATAATCCACAGCCGAACGCAATGTCTTTAAACATGCAATGCACCAGCATAACTAATAACAGACAGACTGCTGTTGATATTCTGACTGTTTTTTTTTTTTTTTTTTTTCAAACGAAGAGATGCAGATTAGGACTGACATTCTATCTGGCTATAAACGCAGACGTCTAATCTGAGACTGAAAACAAACACACACTCGTGATGTTTGAGAAACTGCATGTTAACAAAAATGTGTGACACGTATATTATAACTTATTTAATTTTTAAAGGCAAACGTGGATTAATCTGATTAATGTACAACAATTGGATAGAAATATTATATATCACAAAGACAGGTTTGTCATTTGAAACTGAAAGATGTAATGTACCTGAGAGTGAGGCATGCTGACCTCCTCTTTATCGCCATCCTTCTCTTTCTCGGGCTTCGGCACTGTAACTTGCTGGAGAGAAATCTTCACCATTTTGCCGTTCGATGGTTTTCGTTCAGGACTGTCCAGCAGTTGTTCTCACCACCACCACTATTCTTCTGGATTGCGCTGTGAACGGAGCGCTCGTCAGAGGCTGAACTTAAAGAGGATTCCCTCGCTTCCGGCGAAGTTCAAAATAAGAGTCGACCAATCAGCGGTCCTTGACTAAATTTAGGATTTTGAACTGAATAAAGGGATGTGTTTAGTAAATGGACTACGGTCTTCGTCGTAGACGAGACAAACCAGGCGAATATTTTAAATTTGTGTATGCTCAATGCTGTTTGAGACGATACAATACACAGTTGTTGATAAAAAAAATTAGTAGGCATAGGATATTTAATAGACATTCGTCCCAGAATCGCATAGAATACCGTTCTTCACAGAAACCCGGTTGAAAGTGCTGGTTTCCAATTTCCAAAATAAAAACATAAACATTGATTGAATAAAGTACGCAGACACAAATATGTCTTTTTCAGTAGATATGTTTAATTTTAAAAATTTGAACGTTAACGTACAGTAATATTATAATTACATGGCTATTTGTGTCTTTTATTTTGGAATTGTCCACAAATGGACGTTGGTTCCGACTCTTTTTTGACCGTTTACGGTGCTCTACTACGCGCAGTGATTTACATCAGACCGCCGGAAGTCAATAAATAACTCGCCACTGATCGGCTCTTTTTATGGCTCTGATGCAGATTGCAGTGTTTATATTAAACAGTACGAATCTCATAATTAGGTTTCGACTCTAATCAATGGTATCACATATAATAATCAAGCGTATTACAACAGTGTTTTTTTGTCTGATCTCAGAATGTTTTTGTAATTTTGAAAAATTTGTATTTGTAATATGATAAACTGCGCGCAGAACAATCGATGAAAAATAGTTTATAAAACAAGACATAAATATTATATACATATATATATATATATATATATATATATATATATATATATATATATATATATACAAATACATATAATTTATTTGGCCAATTTCTCTACAAATCTAAATCCTGACAAGACGAAAATTGAAACAGATGTTTTGTGTGTTTTGTTTTACATGCTATTAGATTTTACTGCGTAAACTAAACAAGTTAATTGTGAATGTTAGTGGTTTTAGTTGACCAATTTAAAATTGGTTTGTCCCCCTATCAAGAATAAAACATGGGAAATGTAAGATGAACTGAAACAATTCCACAGAAACCAGTGCTTTGATATTCCAGCAGAGGGCGAAAACAATATCATTCTTAAATGCATTCACATTTTAAATGTTGTTAATTTTTGAGTATTCTGGACCACGACCACCAAACGTTTTACTATTAAGACATTTAAAATATTGATTTGATGATTTGTCATAAACCATTGTTTTCCCTCCTTATCATTCTAATTAAAATATAGAACTCAAAGATCTATCAACTTTATGCAGAAATGTCTGAAAGGATGGATATATGACAGTTCTAGTATTCTTCAATTTAGAATTTGGTTTTCTTGCATTATTCCTGAATGTTTTATTATTTTGTGTCCTTTACACATTATCTTTTCTACTATTATTTACAATTTCTATTATATTCTTTTATTTAAGTTAATAATTAAAGTCAAAGCACTTTTTATTGTACATACTGGTAAACTAAAATGAAAATATAAACTGGTTTACTGTGCGTGCGTTCGCGTGTGCGCGCGTGTGTGCTGTATAGAGCCGGACAAAGACGTGGCCGGTGATTGGCTGCGGGTCAGTCCCATTCACATGTAAATCACATCTCATAAATGTCCCCCTTCAATCGCCTACTTTAGCCCGTGTGTGTAGGGCTTGTTAGTACAGACTTTTGTCTCAAACTGAACTCGCCGACCATCTGCCCTCTTTCAGTCGCGCTTTCCGCAGCAACATGGCCCCCGCGCCTCGCACAAACACACACGAGGAGGACCAGCACGGCGTAAAAGACAGAAAGGTACGCCGAGTTCATTTCAGCCTACCAGAATAACAACTTTAAAACCGAGTTTAACCCGTTATGTCCATCTCTCTCCAGACGAGGAAACCGCTAGTTGAGAAAAAGCGACGCGCCCGGATTAATGAAAGCTTACAGGAGCTGAGGCTACTGCTGGCAGACCCGGATGTAAGTGTACTTGTTGTTGTTGTTATTATTATTAATATTAAAAGACAAACTACACGAATGGCGTCATCTGCACCCAGCTGTCCTAACGCTTGACGTCATTTACAAGGCGCAGGTAAAAATGGAGAACGCGGAGGTGCTGGAAATGACCGTGAAGCGCGTGGAGAACATTCTCCAGGACAAAGCCAAGGGTGAGGAGATCATAACGGGTCGGGGAGTCTAATAACGAAAGCACGACGCACAGGCGCGTCAGACCATGTACACAAACTGACGTCATGACGTTCTCCTCCGCAGAGGTTGACAGCGTGAACCGTGAGGCGCACGAGCGCTTCGCCGCCGGCTACATCCAGTGCATGCACGAGGTGCACACGTTCATCTCCAGCTGCCCGGGAGTGGACGCCTCCATCGCCGCCGATCTGCTCAACCATCTCCTGGAGAGCATGCCGCTGAACGACGAGGGCCGCTTCCAGGAGCTTCTGACGGACCTCATGTCGGATCTAAGCGCCTGGTCCGGGGATGGAGCGCTCTCCTTGCTGTCTCCTGTGGCCAGCAGCTTCTCCGCGTCCTCCTCATCCTCCTCCAGCGACGAACTCTGCTCGGACCTGGATGACACTGACACGGAGCACAGCCAGATCTCGGTGGAGGCCGGGGAGCAAGCTCAAGCCTCGTTTCACTCCAAGTGCATGTGGAGACCCTGGTAGATGGTTCCAAGGCGTCTGTCTCAATGTAAACGAGGATCTAGATCAGCTTTCTGTTCAGAATGTGTTGTATAGTTTAGAGACTGAGCACCTTCAGGTGTCTAGCTGCTGAGGTTTTCCCCACACAACATCACTGGAGATGGAAACAACCCCCCAAAAAGCTCTTCTTGCTGCAACAATCAGTATTTTGGTCCAGTTACACGCACACACACACACACACACACACACACACACACACACACACACACACACACACACACACACACACACACACACACACACACACACACACACACACACACACACACACACGTTCCTATTTAAATGTTTTTTTTGTGTGTGTAAGTTAAACAGAATTGAATAAATAATAATAATATTATAGGATACAGGTTACAGGATAAATAATATTTCTAGGGAGTGTAATTATTCTAGGCTGCACTGTAAATATTTGAATGTCTTGGGTGTAGATAGATCGCAGGCTTCTGGAAGCGTTTAAAACAAATGTAAAGGTTCTGTAGTGTTGCCTTTTCTGCGTCTGAGTGCAAGTTGACTGGAAACACTTCATTAAAAGTTCACTTTTCAAACACGCCTGTGCGCCTTTGTTGCTTGCTGAGGATTGAAGTGAGAATTAGCTCGACACATCTGGAGCAGATGTAGAGGGGATTCGAGCGTCCTCACTGCTTTGATGAAGCTCTTCTTGGTCACACTGATGCTTTTATCTCGGAGGTGTGAACGTCCGCTAGGAGTGTGAAGCCGCCGGACATCCCGCGCCAGCCTGGGACACGAAAAACCTTTTGAAAACTAATATTATCTACTAGTACTTGTGTGTTATAGTATGATAATAAAATAAAAATTAATTAAACTGATGCATGAAAATTACATCAATCATTGGCAAAGTTTGCTTTCTTGCAAAGTTGTAGTAAACGGCATTCTCTCTCTCATTCTCCATCTCTCTCTAAATTGTCTGTTTTTTTCCATTTGCATTCACATCAAGTTAACAAAAGTAATGAGTAATTGGAGTTTAAGTTGCCTTTTATTTAGAAGCATTAATATTTAATCATAATAGGGAAATTCGTAAAATAAACTTAAATCGTTGTTAAAGAATTTAGTTTCTTATCTATCTCCATGACAGAGAGAGTGAGATAAAAATAGACCATTAAAAATAATGTAATTTATTCCAAATAGGTCGATATTTTCCAGACGTAAACAAAGATAACCACACACTTTAAACCTCGTTTGACGATGTATTAGCCGCTTCTAATTCACAAACTAGGCATCTGATCGATCCTGGGCGATGTGACGTGACCAGCGGCGGGTCTTTGGTGGCTGCATTCGTGGTAGGAGGCAGGGAGAGCCATTCACACCTTCTGCCGAGATTGGTGCAGGTGTGAAGGAGAGGAACTGGCGCTTCTTTCATCTGCGTCTGTCTGCACTGTCTGCACATGAAGGGAAGCTCGGCATCGGACGTGTGCTGTATAATAATAAAAGAGAACCGGGCGCAGCGCGTTTGAACTAATCTGGGTCGCCCGACTGAACATATGGGGGAGGGACCAGCTCGGGCTCAACCGTCGCTTTTATACTGGACAGCAGACTCAACTCAAGACCGCGTCTTCCAAACTAAAATGTAAAAAATAAATCAGAGTGAAACTTGGAAAAAAAACTTAAAAACGTGGAATAAATATTCTAAATGTCAAATCACACTAGATAATTTAAAATATTACAACACCCCACTAAAACACAAACTAAAATATAATGCAACTTAAAAGGCCATTTAAAGATGTTTTTAACACATAAATGTTACTTATATTAATTACTTATACCCTAACCCACTTTTAATATATTTACAAATAAAGTGTTCCATACTATTCGGTTAAATATTATAAATACATGGAAATATAGTTATTGTTCATATAGTATTTTATGAAATTCATAGGAAACAATAAATGCATGCATATGTTGAAACATATTAAACATATATCGGATATATGTATTTTGAATATATATATATATATATATATATATATA